>CM031918.1:35367488-35407410 GCA_018703695.1 Prunus fruticosa
AAGGGTTCGAACCCCTACCCCCTTTCCAAGACATGTAGCCACTTAACCATCACACTAGTAATCACTTTATGATTTATGCCTATGAAATCTCATATTTATAGCTGTTGTGACCTGTTTCTCAAAATAGAAATTAACATAATTACTTATTGTTTTAATTGTCGATCATTACTTAATTACTTAATATAATTTATTTCCTTCCTATTTAATCCATTTAATGTTATTGATTATTTTATTATTCATTATAAGTATTTATATTACTAAATTTCCCTTCAAATTGTTGCTTAATTACTTAAATCTCTATAATCATTTTTCTTTATTTCCTATTTAATTCTTCCTTGGATAACTTTATATGTTTTTAGTTAATTTTCAATCTTCACTATTATGTTTTAAGCATGGTAAAGTGCCTAATTTTCATGACAAATCAAGTTGGCTTATATCCTTCTTTTTTAAAAATTCTTTTTTTATAAATAATAAATATAAGAACGTGTCCCATGTTCATTGAAATAAGGTTAGTCATGTATTTTACCATGCAATTTATAAAGTGTAAAATATTATACTAAAAAATGATAAATAAATGACCAGGGGGTGTTTAATTCTCTTTCATTAATTACTTTAGATTTTTTAAGTCACATAGTGTAACAACCCAAACCTTAATTCATTTTTAATCATTAATTTACTCTGGTAAAAAGACAATTTTGCCCATGGAATATTTTATTATAATAAAAGTTGACTTTTTGACCGGGATGGCATTTGGAAATTTTAATTGGACCATTGCGTAGAGACATCGAGGCGAGTCGGTAGACACGTAGTGAGCTGGAATCGGAGTTGTAACGAAGAAATTGCGGTAAAAAATAACTCAGTGGCAAACTTGTAAATAAGTCGAAGTTTTTTTATTAAAATCAAAACCGGCTTTATCTCTCCTGGCGCGCGCGTTTTCCTGTCTCTCTCCTGTCTCTCTCCGACATCGTCTTCACTCTGTCTCTCTCTCTCTCTATTCAATAATTGGGCATAAAGACCAAATACCCCCAGTTATCCGTTTTATTATAGTTAATTTATTGTAATTATTATATTAGAATTTGCACCTTGTATGTAGTTAACTTTTTTGGAGGCATGCGCATGCTCGTAATAAAACCAAACTTATAATACGACCTGGCCATCTCCTAATTGAAGACAGTTTAAATTCAGTTCATTGTTTTTATCATGTGATTTCATATTTTCCCCTCATTAATAATCCACATGCTTTTTTTCATTTACAATGGTATAGACATGCTTTAACTAATTAGAATTGGGTTTGCAAAATTGCAAGAAGATTTAAATTGATGTTTGTATTATGACCGTGGGAGCAAATAATTGGTTTCCTTAGTCTCCTAACAAGTTTAACTATAGAAAGAGACAGTTAGCAAATGTCAAGTGAAACAAACACATCCATCATTCAATCTACCAGTTTCTTAAGAAAAAAATTTCAAACCATAAAAGAACAGAAACAAATTATCTAGGATGTAACCCCAAACAACAAAATAATTGAGAAAGAAAAACCCTAGCCGCTAAGAGAGGGAGAAAGAAAAAGAGAGAGAAAACTACATATTCAAGGGTTAGTTTTTTTTTTTCCTCAGATCCCGTTGGATCTTCGGTGTCTCTAGCTTTAGGTAGACCTATATCGATCAACTCTTCTTCTGGAAGATCTATTGTCTCAAATCCTGGTTGGCTTCAGTCGTGCCTATTCTTTTTATACTATAATGTTCAACATCAACTTAATCTTTTTTTTCTCGTTTACCACAAATTATTATTTTCTCTTGTCAAAAGAATGGATTTTTTCCATGTCGTAAGGGTGTTATTTGTTTTAGAAGAAAGAGAAAGCAAGCTAAATTTGTGATGTAAATAGTGTCTTTGAAAATTGATGGCATTTGCAACAATTTAGAGCCACTTAATTATATTATATTAGGATCCAAAATATACGAAAAGACAACGTTTAGAGTAAAGCTAGTCCTATTATTTTCTCGAGATCTATATCAATACTAGAATCAGTTTTGTTTTATTAGAAACGAATGGACCAAAATATTAGTCAAACAACATGGGGTAGAGTATTTTCATATGATATTTTATTCTTTAAAAGAAGGTATTTATAATATAAGGTAGTAAACCCTAATAGGGTTATATAAGGAAACAAGATAAAATCATAATTACACAATATCTGTACAAAAGGAAAGAAATAAAATCCTAATTACCCAAGATCTCTCAACAATCTCCTCAACCACAGTAACTCGCACACACATTGAGCTATCCCATGATATCGACTTCTGCAAGTTTAAGAAAAATCTGGATTTATGAATGGTGAGGGTCATTAAAGATGTGGCACACTCTTAACTGTTGAAATTTTAGTATAGGAAATATATATAAAAAAATCTGATAAGAGTACCCAAATTCGTATACCAAGAAATAACAAGCGCGCAAAAAGAACTTGTACCATAAAGAATCCTCTCATAGTAAAGCAAGACGACATGCATTTCAAGTACTTTCAATTGCATTTATTGAAAAAATATCCAACTGAATTTATCAAAAATGAAAGAGTTCACTTAAACTCACGCGCATAGGGGTTCGAAACACTCCCCCTTCCAAGATATGTAGCCACTTAACCACCACACTAGTCATCACTTTTTGATTTTTGCCTATGGAATCGCATATTTATAACTTTTGCAAGCTGTTTCTCAAAATAGAAATTAACATAATTACTTATTATTTTATATTGTTGATAAGTTACTTAATTACTTAATATAATTTATTTCTTTCCTATTTAATACATTTAATGTTATTGATTATTTTATTATTCATTATAAGTACTTATATTACTAAATTTCCCTTTCAAATTGTTGCTTAATTACTTAAATCTCTATAATCATTTTCTTTATTTCCTATTTAATTCTTCCTTGGATAAATTTATTTATGTTCTTAGTTAATTTTCAATCTTCACTATTATTTTTTAAGCATGGTAAAGTGCCTATTTTTCATGACAAATCAAGTTGGTTTACATCTTTATTTTTTTATTTATAAATAATAAATATAAGAATGTGTATCATGTTCAGTGAAATAAGGTTACTCATGTATCTTACCATGCAATTTATAAAGTGTAAAATATTATACTAAAAAATGATAAATAAATTACTAGGGGGTGTTTAATTCTCTTTCATTAATTACTCCAGATTTTTTAAGTCACGGAGTTTGTCATCTCACAATGTAATCAACTTAAATTACTCAGACCCACTATGCAATGCATTTCCTTCCAATTTTTTGTGTCAAAATAATAGATGATTGACTAAAGAAACTTCTTTTAAAGTTTCATTAAAAATTCCCATGCATTTATCACAATTTCCGTGGTTTTTACCCAATTTTTATCAATATCGATATTTTCCGGATATTTCCATCGATATTTCCGTATTTTTGAACCACCGATATTTCCGAAACCTTCAATATTTAAGACCTTGTATATAACCAAAAAGAACTTTGCACTTAGCTTCTTAGGTTTGTAGACACAAATAAACACAAAAACTAAACAATTCAAACAAAACTTAGCAAGCAACAAGCATATAACAAGTGAAATAGGGAGAAGAAAGGCATAATCAATCCTAGTGAAATTTACCATTAATACACAGAGAAATGAAGATAAATATCAAAGAGAAGATCTCATGAAATAAAACCTTGGACATTACTAAAACTTTATAGCTATTAGCTGTGGAGTAAACCAGAGCAAATCACAAATTTTACCAGATCAAAGAATAATACACTTGAAGCAGACCAAGTAAAAACTATATTCAATTCTTCTTTTCACCGCCCTTTTGCCTTTTAGATGCTGTTGCTTGAGAATACAGGAAAGTCCCAAATATCGCAAGGGCGGATCCGAGTGCATTAAGAGGTCTAACTGGATTTCTGAACAACAACACAGTAGATACAATTACCACCACTCTCTTCATTGTGTTTCCAACTGAAAAAGGTCAAGGGGCTAATTTCATCAAGAGCCTGATAAGATGATTGGTTATAGAGATGGTACGTAAAACACTCCAGATAACAATGATTTCATTGTGATACTCTGTTCAATTTTTCTGTATTCAGTGTTGTGAATTATCTAATTTGATCTTGATAATGGACAAAAATATTGTTCTGTCTTAGTATATTATTTTTGGTGATTTTTACTTCTTGTTATATACTCTAACTAACTTCATTACTGATTTTCGTTGCCACATATTTGGGTGCGAATAAAATAGAAATACGATGTTGTTGGAGATAGGACAATCACATCGAACAGGTTCTTATATGTTGATTTTACAGTACCATATACAGAGTTAGATGTGGGAATGATAGTCCCAAATGAAAAGGAAAACCTGTGGATTTTCTTGAAATCTCTTTCTGCAAATCTCTGGATAACAAGTTCGTGTTTCTTTATGGTAACTGGTTTGGTTGTGTGGCTAATTGAGATACTCTGTTCAATTTTTCTGTATTCAGTGTTGTGAATTATCTAATTTGTTCTTTGTAACATGTCACAGTGGTCCGAAATGTGTCTTTGCACTGAGGTGATAATATCATTGATTTCGATGTGATCAAATTTATTAATAAATTAGCAATGTGGTATTCATCAATTTGAAAGATGAAATTCAGGCTTAGCTTTCCCTTCTGCATTCTATTACTACATTTTCCTAGACGTAGACATACATGGAATTTTCTTTTGTTTATGTTTGGATGCTTTCTTTATTGTTTTCAGGTTTAATTTCTGATTTTTAAAATTGTGTATTTTAGGTTCGATTGTTAGCCTTGAATATGTTTCAATTTATTTAATTGAGTTGTCTTGAATATGTATTTTATGCATTCATTCTTTTATTTGTTTTCTCCATTTTTTCCTTATGTAGCATGTTTGTGTTAGTATCTTATTGATGAACGAATGCTAATATTTGGGTTAATTAGTTTTTTTTATTGAATAATTATTTATTGATTGATTGACTGGTCTATATTTGTTTTTCAATCGTTTAGATTCTGTCATTTTGTGTAGAACTAATCATTTTCTGTTCTAATATTCCATAGTTGTGATATTTGATCAGGTTGCAGGTTTGACACTTCGTCGAATTGGAACGATGATGATGGAGAAGCCATGGGAGCTGCAAAACATGTTCCATTTGCAGCTCCCTTAACTAATACAAGTGAATATATTTGGTGCTTTACTTGTTTTTTTTTGGTCATAGGTTGTAAAATTTAATTTGATAGTTTAGATACTTTAAAAAAAACAAACAGGTTATAGTTGAATTTACATAATTTGGGAAAGGAAAATGAAATGGGCTTTAATTGATGGGTTGTTTGAAAAACTGGTATTGTGAAAAAAAAAAAAAAAAAGGAAAACAATATTGGGCTTTTGAAAAATTGAACAATATTGTACTTTTGGAAAAAAGAAGAAGGGATATTTGTAGAAATGTCACATGAACTTATACATTGAGTTTCAATTTGTCACCTTAAAGAAAAATGTCACCTGAAGTTTTCAAAATTCATGATTTGTCACATGACTTTAACATCATTCAATTTTCCATCCATTTTGAAGGGTATTTTAGTCTTTCCAAACAAAAGAGTTTACATAGCTTTATATTTAAATTATATTAAAAAAAATGAGGGTTTACATATTGGAAAGACTAAAATACCATTCAAAATTGGATGATGTTAAAGTCAAGTGACAAATCATGAATTTTGAAAACTTAAGGTGACATTTTGCTTCAATTTTTATTTAAGATGACAAATTGAAATTGATGTATAAGTTCATTTGATATTTTTACAAAAATCCCAAAAAAAAAAAAACTAATTTTGGGCCCAAGCCAGAACCGACCAAAAAACCAAAACCGAACCATGTATGGTCGGGTTAGCTCAACTTTAGTTTTCACTTTTGACCCGATCTTACTCAAAAACCGCAGTCTTGATCAGTTCGACCCACGGGTCAGTCAAAATTTGACTTGACCCTAACCGTGCCCGGGCCTAAATGCTCCCTCAAATTTGGGTTGTTAGTGACTCAGTGTACATTTTATTTAATTATAACTTCGCCCAAGTTGTGCAGTTGATTCCTTCTTTTTCTTGCTCTGATTACCCGCTATTGCATATAGCATGCATACAACCCAGATGAGGATTATGCAGAGATGGAGTCCAGATTGCGTGCACATTTGGAATCTTTCCTAGAAACTGCAAGATCATTCAATACGATTTACACTAAGGTTTGACCTGCTCTTTCCTTTCGTATACACTACCTTTTGACAATCTGCTATCCCTTCTTTTCTTTTCTTTTCCTGTTTGCTGTACCAAATTAAAAGATTTTGGCATACTTGTTACTGATAATATATATCTAAAGAGGAAAAGTGATGCGCTGGTGATACATGAACTCGTTGTCTTAAAAGAAAAAGAAAAGTATATTTGCTTTCACCATAATGATTGAAATTTATGCTTTTGGGTGGATTCCTTATTCACGTATCTGTCTTGGTTGGCATACGAGATAGTTTTTAAGCTTCTGTTCCAGTTCCTTGCCAATTGGAAATACACTTTTTAGCTACTACAGTTGGATTGTTGACATTTATTTGACGCGCATGAGTCCGTAAATACCTTTTTATTAGTTGTTTTGGTGTGTGCGTGTGTATTAGGTATGCACGCTTATCTGCAACCTTGAAATGTGATGCTTTTGTAGGAACTACGTCCCAGGACACACATGATGGAGGAACCCCAGCTTCATGGGTTTGGGCCAGCTGCCAATCGCTTGCTAGAGGCATACAAAATGTATCTCATTGCTAATTAAATTATTTATCTGTTCATTTCTCATAGTACATTATGGGGATTATTAGACTAATACTGATGCGTAGTTAAATTATTTACCTGTTGTGTTGGAGGAGGAAAAGGTGAAGGAAGGTGGGGGTGGGGGAAAGTAATTTTCTTTGTTTTGAAGTAGGAGGGAGGAAATAGAAAAGAAAGTGGGTGAGGTACTTTTCCCTTGAGCTGGAAAAAGCATTCCCCTCGAGGTCAGGAAAGGATTTTCCTTGAATGTGGGGAAGCCCTTTTTTATTCTAGAATAGAATACGAGAAATGGGGAGACTGCATGTATAACTTATTTTTAATCCTGTTTGTATTATCTGTTACTGCTCCTTTATCATGTTTTATGGAATATATACATCTACCTTGATTTCCTCTTTCACCTTGTTGCAAAATCGAGGTGACAGAGGGTGTTAAAAGGTTTTTAAGGGAAAAATAATTGATGACACGTTTGAGGGTTGGTTGTAGGTACTAGGGTTTTAAGTGGCAATCTGTGCAAAGGTTATTTTAGACAGATGTGCAGGGATATTTTTATTTTTGGGGTCAAATATGCATGGATTATATGGGAAAGAAGTGTAGGAAGTTTAGACCCTTTAGGGTAAAGATATCAGCTGATGTAATTAGAAGATTGTTGTTTGGAGGTTTGACTGGTAATCAAAGTTATTTTGTTGGGTGCTGTTATTGCAGTAAAATCAAGTCTAGTACTAGTAGTTCAAGCTCTTTTGTTTGGTTAGTTTTGGTTGATAAAGTGAATTAAAGGATTGGAGTTTGTTAATTATGCGAAGTCTTGGCTTTGAAGGTCAGACGCTGATTTGAAAGAGTTTCCTGAAAAAGCGCATATTGGCATCTTTTCGTATATGTTGTGCATATATTAGTTCGGCAGGCTAAATGCTACTCTAGCATTACCCGAATGGGGGTCTTTGGCAGGTTAAATGCCAATCTAGCTTTATGAGATTGGGAGCTGCCTTCTGCTTGGTCCATTAGTTCATGTAGAGTTCATAAACCTTAACCTGTATTTAACTTAACTCTAAAAATGAGCTAAAATAATTGGAAATTCATGTATTTCTTTCAAGCCTAAGAATTACAAGCCAGTGTTAAGGTGCAATAACGAAACACTTTCTCCTTTTTCCTGTTCCAATGTTTAGTAAAGCATGTTCCCATCAAATAATTGATTTCCAATGGTTCAACAATCGAAGTCCTTACTAATTAAGTCATGTAAAAGCTGCATTAAGCATTTTGCGCATCAGATGTCTATATGACAACAATCATTTTTGGGAATGACACATTTGAAGCATTTTGTTAAGTTTGCTGTTAGCCGTAAATTTGACTTTGTTCTATAATTTTTGGCATTTCAGTCATCATTGCTCATGTAGATCTCTCATCTTTTTGCACTCTATTACACATTTAGGTCACTCAGCTATGCCAATGTACTTACTATAATGTTGTCTTGTATTGATACTGCAGGACAGCTGCAAAGTCTTAAGGCAATATCTCAGACTCTGAATTTTCCAAACATAGTCAACTGTCATCAGCCTTAACCATGTCTTCTAACTTTGAGGTCTCTTTTACGCTATTTTTTTTTTCTTCATCATTGTCTTTTTTTCCTTTTGCCTTTGACTTCACATGCACAACTTTATTCCAATGTTCCCCTCTTTGGACTGTAGAACGGTCTCCTGTATAGAGGATTGATATTAAATGAACTTTTCATTATTTATGGTCTTAGATGATTTATAGCTTGCTCCTTTTATTGTATGCAGCCACGAAGATCATGCGGCACTTCACCTTTCGTCCTGTCAACATCCAGTTCTATAGTATTCTGTGCAGATGCAATTTTTGTGCTGTTGAGAAAGGCATATAAAGATTCTGATTAAGGAATTGTTTGCAGAATGGTAATTAATGGGTCTCCTCACTTTTTCCTTTTGATGGTCGTTTGGCCAGGTTTTAATTTTACTACATGATTCGACACTTTTATGCTTTTGATCTCAGGCTGCTAGAGTTCTGCATAAGCTTGCAGAGCCTGTGGCACATGAAGGATCAACACCTCCTGGTGAAGTGACATATGGAGATGAAGCAGTAAAATCAGAAATAACTAATCCGGTTCCTTTAGTTGATTACTCAAACTTGTTTGAAGAAGAGTTCCAGTTGCCTGATGATCACTGGGACTCAAGCTATCTTAACATCTTGGATATAGGAGCAGTGGAGGAAGGGATTTTACATGTTCTTTATGCTTGTGCGTCACAGGTTGATTACAGCAATAGCGATATTAAACTCAATAAGCATCCTCTGCTATTCTGATGTCTGTTTTTTGTTCGCTGCTATTCTGATCTATCCACTTACAATTTAACCTGTGATGTTTCTCAGCCTCAGCTCTGCAGCAAATTAGCAGATAGGACTTCTGACTTCTGGTATGCTTTACCGCTAATTCAAGCATTACTGTTGATTGTCCCACCTAATCGCTCTTCCTAGTAATTGTCATGTCATATAGATGTCCTAATAATTTGAAATTCGACACTCATTTTTAAAAGTTTTCGAAACCAGAATTTTGTCTTTCTGGTTAAACCCTAATGTGTGCCTTCTGAAATGTTGCTTTGCAATAAGTAGTTTTATACTTCATCAGACAATAATGCAGACATATATATATTTATGTGTGTGTTTGTGTGTATTTTTTAATGTTTTCTTCTTGGTCTGAAGTGGTAATTATTTTCTACTTTTGTTTTTTATGTTTAAGCTTAGGTTCGTTGACCTATTGACTTGGTCTAGTTTGTTTCCGCTTCTTCTGGGGGACTCTTTTTTTTCTTTGTTTGCTTTCAAAGATTAAGTTTTCCAGTATTACACATAATGGGTTTCTACAACTTTTTTCTGCAGTAAATTCGAAATATGGATTTCATTGATCTGATTTCTGAATATTACTGAGAATTCTGGGGTGATTTCTGGTCAATTTGTTTCACATATTCTTCTTCTTTGGGTTTTATAGCACTTCGTCCCTTTGTTAGCCGTCCGTCTGACATTGTCGATAATTGTTTCTCTATGGAAACAGCCAATTGTTCAACAAGCCCTCTCCCAGGTTGTGCTTAATGTTAATGAAAATTATATTCATTTTGGCTTGGTAAATTTGATATTGTATTTTGACCAGTAGATCATATTATTCTGATCATGGTGTTATTACTGCAGATTGTAGCAACGTCGTGTTCATCATTATACCGTCCACTTCATGCTTGTGCTGGCTATTTATCATCGTATTCACCATCACATGTTAGTGACTTTGCTTATTATTATTAGCCTGCTTAGAATTCTATCCTTGCCTATTCATCTCTATTTCTAATACTTAAATATATATATATATATATATATATATATATATATAAGTGAGAATGAGGGAAACATTCTTTGCATTTAAGAATATGACCAATTGGATGAAAAATAATATTCTGTTGGTGTAGAAAAGGATGACATTGGTTGGTTCAAGGCGTATAAATGGAAATAAGTTTTTTTTTACTTGTGAGAATGTTTGATATTTCATGGATACTTATAGCAGTATATATATTCCATAAATATAACTTCTAATAAGCACAAACCCGTACCCTATTGCTTCGAAGCTTTATTTTTCGAGAAATATATTGTTCTCACTTGGGAACAAACTGTGTTTACCTGTTTTGTCTTGCAGGCTAAGGCTGCATGTGTTTTGATTGATCTCTGTTGTGGCGTGCTAGCACCTTGGCTAAGTCAAGTGATTGCAAAGGTTTGTCTGAGTCTGATTTCTTTTGCTGTAACTTTCTCATGGTGTGGTTTAGTTCTCCCATGTGTTTACACTTCTATTCGAACTTCTTCTTTTTGGTTTGAACACAGGTTGATCTGGCTGTAGAGTTTCTAGAGGATCTTTTGGGTGTAATTCAGGTATGTTTTTCAATTATTTGAACAAAAAACATTAATGTTATAATGCTCTTATGTTTCATCTCAGATTGTCAAAGGTAATGAAGATAGGTTGAGCCGTATATGCATAAGATCAAACTTAGATGAAGTGACAATTGGGTCAGCTGTTAAAGTTTCTTGTTTTTGCACATGAGATATTTTTGGGTTCAAATAAATAATAAAACTTTATCGAGGATAGAGTACTAGGTTTACATGAACTTTGAATGTTATGCATTTTCTGACAGCTAGCTTTTGTTTTCATAATGTAAAAACTGTGTCATTGCTCTTGTTTTAGGGTGCATGCCACTCCCTGCTTCGTGCTCATGCTGCCTTAAAATACATTGTTCTGGCGCTCTCTGGTCACATGGATGATATGCTAGGAAAGAATAAGGTATTGCATTCTGTGGTTTTCTTGTCATAATGATTGGTAATTTAAAAGTTTATCTGCTTCATTGTTTTGGTATATATTTTAGTGTGTTGGATAGCTAGAGGGCTCAAATGTTTCTGTTTGGATAGTTAGTGTTAGTTTCTTGTAATGTCATTGTCAATTATCCCCTTTGGTATTCTTGAGATTTATAACCGCTACATAAGCTTACTTTTATTTATTGAGTTAAAAGAATCTTTCTATAATGGCTATGTTTCTTTATAAATAAATAAAAAAAAGATAACTTATTTTTTGTGTAATTTTTTCCGTTTTCAGGAAGTTAAGCATAGGATACTCTTTCTTGTGGAGATGCTGGAGCCTTTCCTTGATCCTGCTGTAGAAAGATTGAAGGGAATAATAGCCTTTGGAGATCTGTCTTCTGCACATCCAGAAAAACAGGAAAAGAATTGTGTTATTGCCGTCAATGTAATTCGCACAGCAGTGCAGAAACCAGCAGTTCTTCCTTCACTGGAATCTGAATGGAGGCGTGGATCAGTTGCTACTAGGTAATACATGCCTGTCTTAAGGAAAATTTATAATAACTAGTTTTAAAAGGGAGTGGGGGATATTTGTATAAAAAGTTGATTATAAATGCAATTTTGACTTGTTGGCTTTGCCTGCTCAACTCTTACTTTATTCTAATTCATGTTGTTCAAATTCCATATGGCTCTGAAGATAAGATGAATAATCTTCTATTATTGCTACCACAGTTTACAACGCATGAATAATCTTCTATTTACTGTTACCACATTTCACAGTTCACAATGCACAAGTGAATGTTATCCTGTTGTTTCCCGCATACCACTTTGTTTATTGATTTTTATATTTCAAATTAACATTATTGTGTTTTTGCGTATGACAATTTTTGTTGGCTATATTGGATTGTTGATGGATATACAATTCTTGATGCAGTGTGCTACTCTCGATATTGGAACCTCACATGTAGCTACCTCCTGAAATTGACCTTCAAACATCTCATGTCCCTAGACCACTGGAACCTGAATCTTTATCTGGTTTATCTCATTCTTCAGCTTCTCACCATGGGGTAGCTTCAAAATCAAACAGCCAGGATGAATTTGACGGGAAGATAGATGTTTCTGATACAGCCGTAAAAATTGACATTTCAGAAGACGCCAGTCTTCTCTTTGCACCTACAGAACTGCATAACATTGTATTGACAAGTATATCCAGTTGTCCTAATGAGAACAGCTCTGTCCTAACCAAAACATCTGGTCGGGAAACATTTTCCACACAGGTTTCAAATTGACTTAAAACTAGATGCTGGTTTCTCTTGCAAGCAGATTATTTCCAACTTATAACCTATCAAGACTGTGAGCTCAGGGCTTCTGAATTTTGGCGATTGGCCTTAGATTTGCATTCACAGAATGAGATTACCATTGAGAGTCATGATGCTGCTATAGATGCTTTGCTCTTGGCTGCAGAGTTCGATGTCAATCCATTTTTTATGATGTCTTTTAGAGGAAATCCAAAGTTAATGAAGGAGATAAACATCAGTGGGATTAGGACTCGACAAAATCATGAAATTGGGATGCGAATGGTCTCTGGAAAGTCTAAGAATAACCTAGAAACAATATCTCTTCTTCTTAAAAGGAAAAGAGACAAAATTGTTCTTCAAATTCTGCTCGAGGCTGCGGAGTTAGACAGAGAGTACCAAGAAAAGGTTTCAGATGGAGGACTTAGTCCGTACTACACCATAGGATTTGATGAACAAGTCATTAGGTTGTCTCCGCCTGATGTACAATCTGCAAATGCCATCACCTTGGTTTGACAAAATCAAGCTTTGTTGTGCTGCTTTCTGATTCAACGATTGCGAATGGAGCAGCACTCGGTGCATGAAATTCTTATGCAGTGTATGATATTCTTGTTGAATTCTGCGACTAAGCTATACTGTGCTCCAGAACATGTGATTGACATTGCATTAGGATTCGCTGAGTAGGATGCTAAGATCCCTGTATTGTCAGTTCAAAGCAAACAATCTGCAGTTGGAGCCGGAAACATTACATGGGATACAACGACGGTGGATACTGCTTGAAAGATTGGTAATTTCTTCAAGCGGTGGCGATGAGGAAACAGGCTTTGCAATCAATAAAAATGGTTTCCCTTATGGAAGTCTGATTCCACCTTCAGTCTGGATGCAAAGGATTTCCACTTTTCCTAGATGCATATCCCCTCTTGTTCGATTTCTTGCTTGGATGGCAGTATCTTGTAATGCAAGACAGTACATGAAGGACCAGCTTTTACTGGCTTCTGATCTACCACAGGTGACATCTCTATTGTCTACATTTGCAGATGAACTTTCTGTTGTAGATAATGTTATCAGTCGAAAGTATGAAGAATCAGGGGTGAAATTGTTTCTGCATCCATTAAAGGATTTGAAGTTGCTGATCAGCAGCATCAGGACCAATCTTTTTGTGTCATTTACCCTGAGCTCTTTAAGTTCTTTCCTAATACAAAAAAGCAATTTGAAGCTTTTGGAGAAAACATTTTGGAGGCTGTTGGGTTGCAGTTGAGGTCTTTTCCTTCCAGTATGGTGCCTGATATTTTGTGTTGGTTCTCTGATTTGTGTTCATGGCCATTTCTACATACAGAGCAGCTTTCTGCTCGAAATAGTTCTGACCGTTTGTAAGGCTATGTTTCAAAGAATGCCAAAGCAATCATCCTCTATATACTTGAAGCCATTGTAACCGAGCACATGGAAGCAATGGTGCCTGAGATACCTAGAGTGGTGCAAGTGCTGGCATGTCTTTGTAGGGCATCTTACTGCGATGTGTCATTTCTTGATTCTGTATTTTCTTCGTTGAAACCAATCATTTCATATTCTTTATGATACAGCAAGTTTAGCAAATACATACATGGACCATTGGGATCACGTTCATGCATGAGGAAAGTCTTAATAACCTATATTAAATAAGTGTCTCTTTGTATGTGGGAGTTATTTAGGTTCATGAATAAAGTTATGGAGAGTCTTTTCATCTTTGTGAGTTATAGGGAGATTTAATGTGAAGTTATCATTAGAAGGGAAGTTGGGATAGGAAAGGTTTAGGAGAGTTATGAGGATTTATCTCATCTTGATTGAGAGGCTTCTATAAATAATGCATGAAATTGTAAGAAAGGGGAGTTGATGTTTGTTATTGAATGAAAATTGAGATTTTCTCTCATCTCTTTACTCTTTTCCTGGGTATTCTCAGAATTAACAGATTAGAGTTTTAATTCCGGGTATTCTTAGAATCAACGGAGTTAAGTTCGCTTGAAATTATCTTTTGTATTTCTTCCGCTGCATCAGTTGGTATCAGAGCGGGCTTTCGGCTTGCACTCCGAAATCCTGGTGCCCGAAAAAAAGAAAAAGAAAAGAAAAGAGAGAAAAAGTCTAGCTCTATGGCTCCAAGAGGCGGAGGTCGCGGTGGTCGGCAAAATGTTGAGGATGCAAGGTATGCACGTTTGGAGGAACGAATCCATCAATTTGAGGAGCGCTTTGACATGATTGCGGAACAAATTGCTGCACTAAATATTGAGAACCGATCTCAAAGTCATCATGAAGAGGAGGAAGAACGTTATGAAAGTGAAGAGACTGAAAATCCATTTGGGAATCATAGACATAGAAGGCATGTTCCAGATCATGGGCGATGGGAGTCGGGTTTCAAACTCGAAATTCCAGAATTTAAAGGATGTTTGCAACCAGAAGAATTCTTAGATTGGGTTGCTGCAGTTGAAGAAGTTTTGGATTTCAAAGATGTGCCACAAGACAAGCGGGTTCCCTTAGTGGCTACTCGATTTCGAGGCAGAGCGGCTGCGTGGTGGCAGCAACTGAAGCAGACTCGAGTCCGAAAAGGAAAGCAGAAAATTGAGACATGGGAAAAATTGCTAAAGTATATGCGCACCACCTTCCTTCCACACAATTATTCCAGAACATTGTATCAACAACTCCAGAACTTGCGCCAAGGTTCTCGCTCTGTCGATGAATACACAACAGAGTTCTATCAATTGATTGCTCGTATTGATTTGGGAGAGTCTGAAGATCAGTTGGTATCAGAGCGGGATTCAGTTGCAGAACTGAAATCCTGGGAAGGAACTGCACGCCAGTTGTGTTGTTAGTCAAATCTACATCAGCTGTTACTAGAAATGGTTAGTGGTGATCATACATTTGATCATTTATTAGATTTGGATCTCCCTCCAGTATTTGATCGATGTTCAGATGGTTCTTGCGAGATTTGTTGTGATTATTATTTTACTGTTGAGAAGGTTCTTGACACGAAACTGAAACCATTGGAATGCATTGAAGAAGTTGTGAAAAATTATGTCAACCTTCATATTGCAATTGTCGATGATTCCATCTCTTTATTCAACTCTCATGATACTTTTGAAGTTGTTGAATATATTGATTTCATGAGGGTTGGTAATTTCAGTCATCGTAGTGCAACCAATTTGGTTGATACCATAATTCAGAATATCTGGGTTAAGAGATTGGCCGTGGAGAATTTACACAATTGGAGAATATTCAAATATTCAAAATATTTATTTCTTTGGAGTGGGAGATTTCAGTTTGAAGACCATCAATCAATGATCATGCATATAATCCAAGAAGGCATAAATTGGAGTACAAATTTTTGTCAACCTTGGGAGAATGATGCTGATAAGAAGCGTCGTTTTATGGAGTTCAATGTTGGAGGTTTTGTTTGGGCCATTCTTACCAAGGATCGTTTTCCTATTGGTGACTATAACAAATTGGCTGCTCGAAAAATTGGACCTGTGGAAATCCTTGAGAAGATTAATCCGAATGCTTACAAATTGAAGCTTCCCAGCCATGTTCGTACGTCTGATGTATTCAATGTGAAATATCTTGTTCCTTTCCGTGGCACCAACTTCTACGACGATCCAAATTCGAGGGCGAATTTTTGCCAACCCGGGGAGGATGATGCAGCAAGTTTAGCAAATACATACATGGACCATTGGGATCACGTTCATGCATGAGGAAAGTCTTAATAACCTATATTAAATAAGTGTCTCTTCGTATGTGGGAGTTATTTAGGTTCATGAATAAAGTTACGGAGAGTCTTTTCATCTTTGTGAGTTATAGGGAGATTTAATGTGAAGTTATCATTAGAAGGGAAGTTGGGATAGGAAAGGTTTAGGAGAGTTATGAGGATTTATCTCATCTTGATTGAGAGGCTCCTATAAAGAATGCATGAAATTGTAAGAAAGGGGAGTTGATGTTTGTTATTGAATGAAAATTGAGATTTTCTCTCATCTCTTTACTCTTTTCCTGGGTATTCTCAGAATTAACAGATTAGAGTTTTAATTCCGGGTATTCTTAGAATCAACGGAGTTAAGTTTGCTCAAAATTATCTTTTGTTCTTGTTCCGCTGCATCACTTTATGTAAGGTGTCTGGTGAGGAAAGATCATTGGTAGATGGTTCATGTGTTAATTTTGAGTCATTATGCTTTGATGAGCTTTTCACTAACATCAGACAGGGTGCTAACCAAGATAATTCTAGAGAAAAAGTACACAACAGAGGAATGACAATTTTCATTTTGGCGTCTGTTTTTCCTGATTTATCTGCTCAGAGGAGGAGGGAAATGCTGCAGTCCTTAATTTTTTGGGCCGATTTTACTGCCTTTGAGCCAACTTCTTCTTTCCACAATTACCTTTGTGCATTCCAGAGTGTTATGGAGAGTTTTAGTTCAGACTTTGCAGTTCTTTGGTGCCATCCCACTGGAGCTGCCCACTGTGGGACAACATGAAAGTGGACTGGAGTCACATTCATGGTTCCTCAGTGATGTCTACCACAGTTCAAGTCAAGATAAGGCCTCCGAGAAGTTAGAAGGTAACAATGTTGGTGCTGATATTGTGAATAAAAAGGTTTGTCTTTTATTTCCTGAGGAAATAGAAGAATTCTCAAAACACTTGGAGGTTCTTATTGTTAAGCTTTCCTTGACGACTGAGCTATGTTGGAATCTTCATCATCAACTATCTAAGAAGAGGACTATTACATCAACAGAGTGTTTTATGTACTCAAGATTCTTGGCATCAATTGCACAAAGAGTTAATGACGCTCAAGGAAATGATTCTTAAATTTCTTTCCCATCTACGTCAGTTGACCAGTTCCCTGATCATTGGAGGATTGGTATAGAAGTAATTTCTGAGACCATTCTGACCCTTCAAGAAAACAGATGCTGGGAAGTTGCTTCTGTTGTGCTTGATTGTGTACTTGCTGTGCCCCATGAGTTTGGCCTTAATAATGTGATTGGCTCCATCTGTTCTGCAATAAAAAGTAGTTCTTGCAATGCACCGAAAATTGCTTGGTGCTTGCAGAGTGATAAATGGCTATTGATTTTACTTACCAAAGGTGTCCATTCCCTCAAGGAATGCGAGGTTCGTCATCCTGATTCGTTCTGTAAAATTATGGGTCATCCTGAATCTGAGCAACGATCTATAGCCCTTAAGCTCTTAGGAAAACTTGTTGGTCATGATTTGAGTGGAGGAACTGCCCTTCAGTCTTCCATGTTTTACAAAAATTTAGTTTCACCTGGATTGGTTGCATCTGTTCCTGAGTCGATTATGGTTTCAAGTACATGGAATCTGGTGGTTGTCCTTGCTTCATCTGATGCATCATTACTTGTGAGGACTATGGCAATGACACTTCTTGTAGATTGTATCCCATTTGCTGAGCGACGTCTGCTGCAGTCTTTTCTCGCCGCAGCTGATAGTGTTCTTGGCTTGGGAGAGCTTGCCTGTCCAAATTGTGAGGGCCAATTGCTGAGGCTTTCATTAGCACTGATTTGCTGGTGCTTGTCTATACTACCAGGATGAAGATATCTCTCTGATTCCTCAGAATGTTTGGAAGAATATTGAGACTGGCATTGTCAAAGCCTGGTATCCAATTTTTATATTTCTCTAATTTTATTGAATTATTCTGGAGATATTGGAAGTGAATGTTTTGTCTTTCCTTTTCTAGATGGAAGGTCTTTGAATACAAATTGTTTCTATTCAAAATAAAAAATAAAAAATTGTTGTCATAGCATAATATGTCAAAGATATTGGAGTATATGCCAAACATTTTCCTTGGAACTGGTTTTCTTTCTTTTTAATTGTTTTAATCAGCAATTTTAAATTATATTACTGATGCACTAATATATTTAGGTCCTATGCGTCCTGCATCAATTACTTATTAATTGAACCACATTTTACATGTAAGGTCCTGAGAGAAGTGCTAACTTCAAGCTCTTCAAAACAATCTGACCCAGATTGTGAAAGTACTCGTGAATCCGTTCTTCAGGTGAGGAACATTTTAGAGATGATGTGGTAAATTTTAATTTGATTACAGAGAGTGATTTTTTTGATGTTATTGTAATTTTGTTTGCATTGAAAAATCTTTGCTTGATCACGCCATCCAAAAAATTTAAGGTAGAGGAAGTAAGTTCAATCATGTATAATTTTATACCAAGATGAACACCACACATTTACAATCCTCTGGGGTAAATTTCTTCTTAGATGGTCATAAAGTTGTTATTGAACTGCATGTTGCACAAATTCAGATAAATTTACTTGGACTGACATTATACTTTGTAACCAAAAAGTTATATTATTTATTTATATTTTCGGAATGAAGCTAGGATTGCTTGGTAGAGGTCATTGCTTCTGTTATAAAAGGGTTGCAGTCCAACGTCAATACAATATTTATATGTGTTGGTGGCATATTTGATCTTGTAGCTTGTGTTGTTTAACAGATTGTTTCTCAATTTTCTGCTATGAATGTTTTGCATTTTAATCAATTATAGGTCTTATTTATTTATTCATTTATAAAATTATTGGAGCTTTAAAAAGCCTAATTTGATATCATAACTGTCATGGTATCTATACATCTCAAATGCTATCTGAACAGGCATCCATCCATTGTTTCTTAACATATTGAAAGATTAAAAAAAACATCTTAGATCTTTGTGCAGTTATCTATTACTTCGATATTGCTGTAGACGCTTGAAACAGATATGAATTCTAATGTTCCCCAAAAAAAAAAAAAAAAACAGGATAACTATTTGTCTGTGTCCTATAATTGTTACAAAAGGAGGGATTAGGATAAGAGATGAAATTGATCCACCTCACGTCCAGTGACGGACCCAGGATCCGAACCTCGTAGGGTCATAGTGTAAATGTTCCAAAAAAAATTTAGGAATGGGTTATTTTTCTTATCTATTTTTTCTCTTCCAAATTTTATTTCTTTCTTGGAAAAATATACTTTGAATGATTTCAATTTGTCATTTCTTTACGTATGTTTTTGAGTGATTTCAATTCATAATACTGATGAAAAGGTACCCAACAGTACAAACAAAACACAAAAAACATCTTATGATGAAAAAGAGATCATGAATTTTAAAGGTTATGGAAAGTTGCAAAGAATTTCAAAGAACTTCAGAATTATGCTAATTTGTACAATTTGTGAGAAGAAGAGAGTTAATCAGAAAAAAAAAAGAAAAAAAAAAGCTCAGCTCTGTTTAAGAACTGTGCTATTTTTTTTTTTAATAAGACTGTAGGTTCATAAATTCTTAATTTATATATGTATTTCCTAAAATTTGAAAATTGAAAATTGAAATAGCATAGTCTACTTTGCCTACCAATTCTTTCTGGCAATTTTGCTTCCTTTCTGCTGAGAAGTCTTCGTTTCTTTCTTTATTGACCTGTGTTGTTAATTTGCATATTATTTTGTAACGGCTGGTCTGACAAAATAATCCCATGTGGATTATGATATCTATAGTTCTATAATATAAAATTGTGTTTTTCAATCATTACTAATTTCTAGTTTTTCATTCTTCTTGTTTATTTGGTTTTTGACACAAGTGATATTGGAAAGGTGAAATTCGAACACAGGATTTCCGGTGTAGGGAAAACTGATCTATGATGACCTTTCCTCAATTTTAAGAAAAATCTGGATTTATGAATAGTGAGGGTCATTAAAGAGTTGAAATTTTATTATAGGAAGTATATAAAAAAAATTCTGATAAGAGTACCCAAATTCGTATACCAAGAAATAAGAAGCACGCAAACAGAACAGGTAACTATGGGCTAATATGGTTGTTGACAATTTAGCTAATTTGTGTCATTATTATGATCACTCTTGTAGTTGGTTTTGTAATTTTCCTACCATTGTTCTTTCTAAGTTAAAATTTGACTTGTAAGTAAAATGATATGATCAAACTGAATATATCAAAAATGAAAGAGTTCGCTTAAAAAGTTAGGCACACAGGGGTTCGAACCCCTCCCCCTTCCAAGATATGTATCCACTTAACCATCACAATAGTCATCGCTTTGTGTTTTTGGCCTATGGAATCTCGTATTTATAACTGCTGCAAGCTGTTTCTCAAAATAGAAATTAACATAATTACTTATTGTTTTATATTGTTGATCAGTTACTTAATTACTTAATATAATTTATTTCTTTCCTATTTAATCCATTTAATATTATTGATTATTTTATTATTCATTATAAGTACTTATATTACTAAATTTCCCTTTAAATTGTTGCTTAATTACTTAAATCTCTATAATCATTTTCTTTATTTTCTATTTAATTCTTCCTTGGATAAATTTATTTATGTTCTTAGTTAATTTTCAATCTTCACTATTATTTTTTAAGCATGGTAAAGTGCCTAATTTTCATGACAAATCAAGTTGGTTTACATATTTAATTATTATTATTTTTTTATAAATAATAAATATAAGAACGTGTACCATGTTCAGTAAAGTAAGATTACTCATGTATTTTACCATGCAATTTATAAAGTATAAAATATTGTACTGAAAAATGATAAATAAATTACCATGGGTTGTTTAATTCTCCTTCATCAATTACTCCATATTTTTTAAGTTACGGAGTTTGTCAACTCGCAATATAATCAACTTAAATCACTCAAGCCCACTATGTAATGCATTTCCTTCCAATTTTTTGAGTCAAAATAATAGATGATTGACAAGATAAACTTCTTCTAAAGTTTCATTAAAAATTTCCATGTATTTATCACAATTTCTGTTGTTTTTATCCAATTTTTATCGATATAGATATTTTCCCAATATTTCTATGGATATTTCTGTCTTTTTGAACCACAGATATTTCCGAAACCTTCAATATTTAAGACCTTGTGTATAACCAAAAAGAACTTTGCACTTAGCTTCTTAGGTATGTAGACACAAATAAACACAAAAACTAAACAATTCAAACAAAACTAGCAAGCAACAAGCATATAACAAGTGAAATAGGGAGAAGAAATGCATAATCAATCCTAGTGAAATTTACCATTAATACACAGAGAAATGAAGATAAATATCAAAGAGAAGATCTCATGAAATAAAACCTTGGACATTACTAAAACTTTATAGCTATTAGCTATGGAGTAAACCAAAGCAAATCACAAATTTTACCAGATCAAAGAATAATACTCTTGAAGCAGACCAAGTAAAAACTATATTCAATTCTTCTTTTCACCGCCCTTTTGCCTTTTAGATGCTGTTGCTTGAGAATACAGGAAAGTCCCAAATATCGCAAGGGCGGATCCGAGTGCATTAAGAGGTCTAATCTAACTGGATTTCTGAACAACACAGTAGATACAATTACCACCACTCTCTTCATTGTGTTTCCAACTGAAAATGTCAAGGGGCTAATTTCATCAAGAGCCTGATAAGATGACTGGTTATAGAGATGGTAAAACACTCTAGTTAACAACACCCATATAAAATGTAGATGGTTTTCCTACAGTTGCAATAACTCTGTGATACCCTTGAACCCATTGAGACCCTTCAACAAAAATAGCCACAGGAAACAGATAGAGGAGTGAAAGCATAGTGATCCAACCATACAAAATTCAACCCATCTATCTCCTTGAAGTTCTGTAAACTGCGTTTTGAGTAAATGTTCCTCAACACAAACCCAACATTGCTAATCAACGCACCCCACAGGCCTTGGAAATTGAATGACACCTCAGTAATTGCAGCTAGAGAACAACCCAAGACAATAGGGAGGATTGAAAGCTAGACCTGTAAAAGGTACATGTTGATGCTCTTTTTGGGAGAGGGTCAACTTAGAGACAAGGGGATCGTCTTCAGCAGGGAAAATGGCTAGGACCTTCGGTAGCTAGGTACCCTGTAGAAGACAAAGTGAAAGAAGTAGTCGTTAAGCTTCGGACACCGGTGTGGTGCCGGCTGAAGCCTCTCCGATGCTTAAGTCAGCTAAGAATGGTAATTTTGGCAGAGTAACTGTAAATGTGAGAAATTAGTTACCCTTTTTGTCTTGGGTACTGTTCCCTATTTATAGGGAGGTGAAAATGGAAGGCTTGCACAAAATTTCGATGTGGGATTTTGTGCAAGTTGTTGTGGTGCCGACACGCATCTCGGAGATTAGGTTCGGTAGTTAGAAGCTTCGGCAGTCGGGAGCTTCGGCAGGGAAGAAGGCGTGTTTGCCTTGGTGCTAGATATGCTCGGTTGATTATGGTGTAAACAGTAGTCCCCCAGTTCGCGGTCAAGAAGTAACTTCTGGGTTGGGAACTTGTAAGATTTTGCACAATCGTGACCGAGCATTCCCAACTTAGTAGGAGTCGTAGGGTATTACCTAGTCCCCCAAGTTGGCAATCTAGAAGTTGCGTCAAGCTTTAAGAGTATGGCCTAGATAATAGGCTAGGCAAGTGTCATGCCTTTTGGCAAGAGCCATTTGGGAGGGTCTTGGCTTAACCTTTGGCAAGGTTTTTTTTTTTTTTTGGATGGTTCTGTTCAGAAGAATAAAGCACGAATGGTGGCAAAAGGTTACTCTCAAAAGCCTGGAATAGACTTCAATGAGACCTTTGCACCAGTGGCAAGGCTAGATACAATTCGAATTTTGGTGGCTTTGGCAGCACAGAAAGGATGGAAGCTATTTCAGTTGGATGTGAAATCAGCATTTTTGAATGGAGTGTTACATGAAGAAGTTTATGTTGATCAACCACCTGGTTTTGTGATTAAGGACAAGGAAGATGGAGTTTATAGACTGAAAAAGGCCTTGTATGGTCTTAAACAAGCCCCAAGAGCTTGGTATGAAGAGATCAATTCTTATTTTGAAAAAGCTGGTTTTAAAAGGAGTCTTAGTGAGGCAACTCTATATGTGAAGTCTGCAGAGAGTGGCATCCTTATTGTTTCACTCTATGTAGATGACTATACTGGAAGTTCTAGAGAATTATTGATGGATTTCAAGACTGAAATGATGAAGCAATATGAAATGACTGATCTTGGTCTGTTACATCATTTTCTGGGATTAGGGGTGATACAAACTAAGACATATATCTTCTTGCATCAGAAGAAATATGCAAAGACTCTTCTGGATAGGTTTGGTTACAAGGATTAAAGTCAATCGCTACTCCTCTTGCAGTGAATGAGAAACTGTCTGAAGCAGGATGGTAGTGAACAAGCTGATGAGAGTTTGTAGAGGCAGGAGGTTGGGAGTTTGTTGTATCTGACTGCAACAAGGCCTGATATTATGTTTGCAGCCAGTCTCTTAGCTCGTTTTATGCATGGTCCTACTAGGAAACATATGGGAACTGCTAAGAGAGTACTTAGGTACATACAAGGAACACTTGATTATGGCATAGCTTATGAAATAGGAAAGGAAGCAGTGCTGATTGGCTATTGTGATAGCGATTGGTCTGGAAGTGAGGATGATATGAGGAGCACTTCTGGATATGCATTCCATCTTGGATCAGGTGTCTTCTCTTGGGCATCAGTCAAGCAAAGCAGTGTGGCTCTCTCCACTGGAGAAGCTGAATACGTGAGTACAGCTGAAGCAACTGCATAAGCAATGTGGTTAAGGTTTGTTCTTTCAGATTTTGGTGAAGAACAGGTGAGTGCAACATTAATTTTATGTGATAATATCTCAGCTATAGCTATAACCAAGAATCCTGTGCATCATCACAAGACAAGGCATATAAATAGACGTTTTCATTTTATTCGTGATGCCTTACAAGATGGAGAAATTGATTTGTTGTACTGCAAGGGCAGAAGAGCAGACAACATATATTTTTACTAAAGCTCTAGCCAGAGATTGGTTTGAGTATTTGAGGAAGAAGCTTGGTGTCATTTCAGCTAATCACTTAGAAGGGAGTGTTGAAATATAAGTGTAATAGCTGAAATGTTCATTTAGTTATTTCAGATTGTATTTCAACATGCTTAAATATGAGCAATTGGATTATAGTCCAATGGACAGCTAAGATGTAAACTTAGAGAAGTGTTAGTTTATGCCATGTGTCTCTATCTCAAAGGATAGATGAATGGATGGTTAGATTGAGCTGATGTAAGAGAGGAATATTCTTATTCCTAACGGTTTTATATCAAGCACAATGTGTGCGTGAGCTGGTGTGCTAGAGTGAGATTACAAACTCATTTTTGTGTGCTATTTTTCTCTCCAAGTTTTCTGTGTTGTTCATTTTCTTAGCTTCTGAGCTCCATTTATCAATAATCCAAATCTGATCAGATAATAGTCTGAGAATTCCAACAAGCTTTTCCTTTTTCCGATGATAACTTAATGTTGTTAATATTATGTTAACTCGCAATTGTACGGGGCAATTAGTAGTATAGCAAGACAAGTACGAGGTCGTACCCACGAAGATTGAGAAGTTAAAACTAGTTATGTACTTAGATTACCAAATTCAAGAAAGTAGGAGGTTATGTCTAAAACAGAATTTAAAACAAGAGTGGTTGTGATTGTTGAACAAAATAAGCAAAATGAAATTGCAAACAAAAACAAGTAAAGAAATGTAACAAAGAGTGGTTTTATGAGATGGAAAACAGATTTGGAGACTAGGGCATTCGAATCACCATAACAATTCAATTATGGGTTATAAGAAGTCAAGTAACAAGTCTAATTCATATTCAAAGATTGATTCTAGCTAAAGTATGATTAGGCCATGATGTCTGGTTCTAACCTTGTGTTCCTAATTCCCTAATTTGATCATTTGTTGTCTAACCTAAATTAAGCATTAGGAACCCATTAAGCATAGAAGAACAATTTAAACAACCAAGCATGTATCTAATCCCTGTTGTCGAATGTCCATACATACTCTTCCTATTCATAGTTCAATTTGAATCAAAGCATGATGTCTACTCTTGATTCAAACCAAGATAGCTAACATACAAGTTCTAATGGTGATAAATCATTCAAACAAGCATATTAACTGATAAGCATAATGAATAAAAACATGAATCATGAATCAAACTTGAAACTCTAAACTTATAAACCCAGAATATTCATGTTAGGTTACATCGAAGCCCTAGTTATGAAATTAGCTGCTCATAATGAAAAATAAACTCATATAGAAATGAGAAAACATAAGGAATGCAATAAGAATAGAAAAACCCCTTTTCTGAAGTTCTTGTGGTGTCCAAGACTTCTTCAAGTGCTTCTCTAAGAGCTTCCCCGCGTCTAGAATGATGTATGACAGCTAGTAGGTGATTTGGGATGAGTTTGGGTGAGTGGTGATGGTTGAGAAAGAGGAAATTCGTAGGGAAATGGAAGGGAGGTTTTCTGGAGCTGTTTTGGTGGTTTGGGGCAATTTAGAGTATTGGGTTGCTTGCTAGAGTGTATGGGGTTGATGGAAGTGTATGAGGATGATTTCTAGATGTGTTGATGGAATGATGGAAGTGTGGAGGATGGCTGAAGTGAATTTTGTAGCTTGAAGACTTCTCTATTTATAGGGCTAAGAAAGAGGAACATCATGATGAAATCCAACACCACCATTCCTCTTTTAATACAACCCATAACTCCCACATCATCTTGTCAATGTTAGTGTGGTTGTAATCAACTTCATCCCATACTTCTTTTGCTGCATCTCAAGCTTTCTTCACATGGGAATTCAAAGGTGTTCAATTGTGGCTGCCTTTTGCTGCCAACCCATGTGGGTTTTCTTTTGGTTGCTGGAAATAAAAGATTCTTCTGAACTAGGCTTGGTGTAGGAAGGCCTGAGGTTTCAATATGTATCCAATGGGGCTCAAATTTGGATATGTCATAATAGATACCCATTGGAACAACATGTATGCAGAATGTATTCCCAACTGAGCAATACAAGTGTATGTTTTGGGCCTTGCAAGTTGACTGCCGAAAATAGACTGGAATTGACTTCATTGCAGTCAGCTTGTGGGATTGTTTTGAGCTTGATATTCCCTCCTATAAAATCTGGAAAAATCTGAATCTTCAAACCCTTTGAATTATCTTTCCAAGCATATGCAGCCCAGCTCAAGGAAAAATCGGAAAGCCCTTCAAATGTGATATTTGGCCCAGTAACGCAGATGCTGCCGAATTTGACCATAAGTTACCAAAACTTGTATAACTTTCTCTAGAAGACTTGGAATCATGAACCGTAAAATTATCCAGAAACTAGACTTCCACATATTTCCAATGATATATGGCTCGTTATCTGGTTCTTCTTGAGCAAGTACAGTCCAATCCGTGAAGTTGACTGATCTGCAGACACCGATGAGCTAACTTGTCTCCAAAATGCATTTAATGAGTCTCAAGCTTATTAAACTGAAACAAACACAAAAATTATTAAAAGCACAAGTTTAACTCAAAAACATAACCAAATCATAAGTTAGAATGATACAAAATGACATGTAATTATGCACCGATCATTTAACATTAGAAAACTCCAATTTCACAAAAACAAATGTGACAAAAGAAATCCAACCACAGCTTCGAGACAAGTTTTCTGGTTCAGAGCTGCCTGAACTGGTCTTCCAAAACCTTGCATGAGGCGCGAAAATCAACTTCACCACGTCGCTTGGAATGCCTTCGGAAAATAATTTGTTGAGGGACAAAGAAGGTGAGAGAGTTGGGAGGAAGAATTAACGGCCCAGTGGAATCTAGTAGGCCTTTTGGGCCCAAAGTAGTGACAAATCTAGAGCTTTTTTTTTTCTTTCAATAAAATGGCTCTTATGCAAATGACTCACTAGTGCTATGGTTTGAAGTAATTGCTTTAGTCATGGATTCGAGTAGAGGTGTCAAACGGGACGGGCCGGCCCGCCCGGCACGAGCCCAGGCCGTTTAAATGAGGCACGGCACGGCACGAGCACGAATATTAATGGGCCGTGCTGGGCACGGCACGAAAACGTGGGCCGGGCCGGGATAAAAAAATAGATCCAATGGACCGGGCCGGCCCACGGCCCGACATGGGCCGGGCTTGGCCCGAGCCCGCTTCAAGCACGGCCCAGGCACGCCCCATTTAGCTTTTTTTTTCTTCTCAAAAGTCAAAATGCAATAATTTGACATCTAATGTCATTGTTTATATGTTTTATTTATTTATTTTTATAATCATAAATATATATTTGATGTCTTTCATTTTAGGGAAATTACTTGGGTTCTTAATTAATTAAATATATCAACTACAAATTAATTAAACAACATTGGACTTGATATCTAATCAATACATATGACATATACGCTTCTCTTGGATGTTTGATTGATTAATGTTTTCAAATAGTTCATCATTTCTTGCCTCTAATTATATTTTTAATGTTTATAATTTGAATTATCTAGTGGGAAAAAAAATCAAGTGAAAAAAATTCAAATTAAATGGGCCGGCACGGCACGGCACGAAAATGTTAAAAGCACGAGTTTAAATGGGCCGGCCCGGCCCGGCACGGCCCGTTTGACACCTCTAGATTCGAGTCCTAGCATATGTGTTATGTGTGTGAGTTTAGTGTATTATCGTCCATTTCAATAGGAAATGTCCTTAAAAAAATTGGCACTTATGCCATGTAGTTATTCTTTCCTCTTATATATGAAACTCATGTCATATGTGATTCCTTAAAATTTAATATATGATGAATCATGCAGTTGAACTGTTTGGTTAGATCAGAGTTCTAGTGAGAAAGGTTGAGGGCCCGTTTAGTATTTTACTTGGATCCCACTTTATAAGATTTTAAGTCCAATCCCAAAAAAATCCAAAAAACACCCCCATTATTAAAAACAAAAAAGCCATGTTTTACTTTTTTTTCTCTCTCTCTCTCTCTCTCTCTCTCTCTCCTTTTTTTTGTTGTTGTTAATTTCAATTTGGAAATTAGGGTGTCTAAGTTTCTGATTTTAATATCAATTTTTTTTAGATCTTAAAAATTGTTTGTTGTTCAATACCAAACAAGGTTTTAGATCATAAAATTAAATTTTTAAAAATCATGATTTTTTAGTTACTTTTTTTTTTTGCATGATACCAAATGGGCCTTAATATTCTTCAAATTAGTTAATATAAAAACAAAATTCAGTTATTTCTTTGTATTTATACATAAAAATGAGTTCCTAGAGCTTCTGTACGAAAGAAAATGTCACAAGGACTTTCATACAAATGTACGGTGTATTTTTTATTTCAAACACATTGATCATCCAAAACTCTGTTAACTTTGATGACGTGGCAGGGGTGTTTTTATAATTTCATACACATGGATCATTACCCATCAATTGAGTGATGATATGGATGACAATGACCTCGGTGTTAAAAGTAACAGGGTTTCCAGCCATCAAATGTGCCGGAAAGAATGTCGGGGAGTTTGTGGTAGTGGTCGGAGGGTGGGGTTAAGGGGGCAGGGTGTCGAGAGATATTTTTTATTTCCTTCTAAATTCTTTATTAAGATTTTAAGATTTTTTAAAGGTAATTTTTTATATATATTTTTAATTTTTTAAAATTATATTAATTATTAGAATAATAATTATGTTTTTATCTATGTGGCAAGGAAAGCTAAAAGAATACTAGCTGGAATACAACTCAACATAAGGCTCCATTTGCCATGTCACCACTCAATTGCTGGATAATATTCCATGTGTATGAAATTACAAAAACACCCCTATCACGTAATCAAAGTTAACATCAGGGTAAAGTGAGTCATCAAACCTTGGTCAAGGGGGGAAAGTGGGTAATTTTAAGTTTTGGTTTTTGTGGGGGTGGTGGGGAAATGAGATTTAATCATAGTTTCAGGGCGAATTAGTGTAAATAAGCCTTTTTTTAATTTATTATATATATTTATACAATACCCAATTATGTATATGTATGTTTGTGAACTATTTGGTTGGATCATAGTTCTTGTTAGAAAAGTTAATATTCTTTTTATTTTCTTTCTGTCAAACGAGAAAGGTTAATATTCTTCAAGTTAGTGTCATAATTAGGATAAAAACACAATTGTGTTTGAGTTATTACTTTGCATCTTTATTAGTCAAAATGACATTTTTGGAGCATACGAACGAAGAAAATCATAATAGTAATTCCTATGAATTTACGGTGTATTTTTCTAATTTTTAATGTATTTACTATGGACTATGGAAGTTAAAACATAGAAAAATAATAATAAATTGAAGAGAATGACACTTGGTAATAGTGAAAAGGTGCGTCGTAAGTGCTTCTGACGGGTGTTCATTTATCGTATCTCCACATGTCATTTAAACATCATTTTTCTTGTTTTTATCTTTAAAAATTCACAAAAAAATTATTATTAAAACTCATAAAAATACATCAAAAATTTCTATAAAACTTATTACAACATTATCTTCAATTAAGAAGTTTCAAATCAAATTTTGATTTAGGAAAATTGGAAGAAGAGTTCAAGTGAAGAAGGCTAATGATTCAATTTAGTATTATAATTAGTATAAAAATAAAATTTAGGTTGAGTTATTAATGTGCACTTTTATTGTATGTCAAAATGAGTTTTTTGTTGCTTTACAAACAAAAATTGTCATAATCAGTTCTTAGAAATTTTCGCTACAATTTTTTTAAATTCTTAATGTATTTATTACGAATTTGGGAGATAAAAGCATGAAAAAATAAAAATAAATTGAAGAGAATGACACATGAAAGCAACATAAGCATGTGTCATTAGTGTTTCTAACGGGTGTCATGCTCCAATAGTGCCACGTGTCACTAAAAATTTAATAGTTACATAATAAAGTTTACCCGATACAGAGATACATTTCCAAGCATAGTCAATTTGGCTTCACTAAAGTAGTTAAGTATGAATTTAGAAATTGACGAGTTCTTCTGTTTGGAGATCTTATAAGCTTTAGTCTTGTTTTTTTTTCCCAAGTTTAGTTATAGAGGGAGTCTCTTGTATTGAACGATATGTTGCAGAGTTTTGTGGAGGTCATATTTACTAATCGCCCACTTAGCTTCTCTAAATCCATGTCCATAAATTTTGTCAGCACTCATTGTCATCTTATATGCTAAATACGTTTTCAACGTCCTGGTAAATTGAGTCTGCTCGATTGTGTAAGACTCCAAACTATTTTTCTCCTCCTCACAAACCAATCCAACAACTGGTGTCCAATTGCTTTGCAAATACCTTCACAAACTATTTTATCCAAATTCGTACAACCTATTACAATTTACAAGAATCATTACTAAAAGAAATTCATTGGACAAGGATATTTTTTATTCACAAAAGAAGTTTGTATTGACACTTTTGGTTCCTAATATATTAAAGGGCTTTCCTTTAATATAGGGGACATGAAAAGTGCCAATAAAAATTAAAATATTTGTGGACACCAATACCTATATCCATTAATTTTTTCTTTAGGTACAAATGTTTTATTATGAGGGAAAAATAGATGAAGAAAAACTTAATCATTTTCAAATTAAGTGGGGTATAATATTGATTTGGGTTAATCAACGGTCCCCCAACTATTGCTCCTGTATTATTTTCGTTCACTAACTAAAATTTTCATTAAAATGGTCCTTTTAACTCTTAATTTGGTATCAAAATCGTCCGACAGTCAAAGTTTGTCGACTATTCCGTGAAATTGAAGGGGAAAACCGTTTTTTCAGTGCATTCCAACCTCTCTCTCTTTCTCTCTCTTTGACGATTCGACAGCCACCAACCCCAACCTATCGCAGCCCACCCCAGCATCCTTTCTCTTTGTCTCCTCCCACTCTCTCTGTCTCTTCACCCTCAGCTTTCGAGTGAAGTTCCTGTAGAATTGGCTCTGTTATTGAATCAGATCTTGTATGGTCTACTAGATTTCAACACCCAAGTAATTGAGGCCGTCGCTGCTGTTGGAAAGGGAGCTGCTGAGAGAGCTAGGGTGAGTAATATATATGGTTTTCGATTGTCTCACCCAAATGCAATGTTGGGCACATTTTATTTCCTTTTTAATCCGTGTAATTTATTGATTTATTCGTTTATATTTGGGGTTTTTGATATTGGTAGCTGCAGCTGGGGAATTCTTATTTTTGGTTGAAGGGTTGAAGCAATGGTGCCATGGTGGGTTGGCAGAGGAATCTACAGTCCCTAATCAGTCATATTGGTAATCACAATACTTTTCAATTTTAAGAATTGGTTTTTATTTTCTTTCTTTCAATTTCAACTTCTGTTTCAATTGTTACATTTTTTTTTTGTCTTTGTTTTCGCTATCAAAGGGGATTTCCAGTTCAAGGAACTTGCTTGCAGATTCGTCTGTTGAATCAGATGGTGAAAGGAATGAAAAACACAACCAGAAACCGCTCTCTAAACCCTCACAAGTTCAATCTGTTTAAAGGTTTCCAAGAGATTCTAAGCTTTTTTGTTTTTTTTGGGAATATTTTTGAACCATCTGGACATTAAACATGTCTTCTCTCAAGTGGGACAGTTGAAATCTAGTTAGCATGTACAACCCATCAGTCTAAGATTGTTTGGTTTTGTTTTTGAGGGTACTGCCCTAAAAAGAGAAGAAGACGAAGACTAATATGGAATTCGTTTGGTTTTGAGGGTACTGCCCTAAAAAGACGATTTCGCCCTTGAATTTAATAGCAAAATTGACAGACTTTGACGGTTGGACTAATTTGATACCAAATAAAGAGTTAAAGTACCATTGAAATGAAAAATTTAGCTGGTGGACCAAAATGATATTGGAGCGATAGTCTTGGGGAACATTTCGGTCATTAACCCTATTGATTTCGAACCTCAAAGATATAACCATGCATGCATCATCTCTGCGCCAAAATCCTACCCTTTGTTACCCTATATGCAATAAAACATTTATTAAAATAAAAGATTTCATAATTTGAGAAACTTATAATAAAAGTTTACAAAATTGTTTTTTGAAAATAAAAAGTATTTGAGAAAAATTACTCCGGTAGTCCGAACAAAAGAAGAATTGATGACCCTTTGCGCTTTGATCAACTTCTTCTCTTTCTCCACTTGAATAATATACCCATTTTTGGAACAATTTGCAATCTGATACAAATCAAAAGCACAATCGTCAACCCCAAACAAATCTCTCTCTTTCTCTCTCTGTTTTATTTTTTTACAGAATCAACCCCAAGCAAAATTCTTCTTTTTCTGACAAAAACAATCCCACATGCACTAATTGATATGAAAGTAATTTACGGTCATTAACCCAAAAAAAAAACACAATATTTTGTTGGGCAAAGTGGTCAAATTGGTTGTATCAAAGTAATTTACGGGCCAAACGATAGGGATGATAATTGGGCTATTAGCTTGATCAAGCAGCGTCTGCAGATAACTGAGCAGAGCCCAAGTCGAGTCAGGTGTCCGTGCAGCTAGTCTCACAAAATTCGACGGAAACAAGAAGAGAAAGTTATAATTGTTCAAAATTCAACTCCCAGAAGAAGGAAAAGAGAATGGTGAATCAACATTCTTCATCTTCTTCCTCGCTCGGAATTCCAGTGCTTTTAAAAGAGTTTGTAAAAGTTTGGGTGTATTCAATTCAGATTTCAATTGATATTAAAAAAAATACATTGAAATCCATGTGTATTCAATTAAGATTTTAAAAGAGTTAAATGAAGTTATAAAGTTTGTAGAGTTCAATGTAGTTCAATTGATTTCTATCAACTCCACATAGAGTTTGATTGACTTCCAAGATTGATTTTGATGGTGTTTGTTAGAGTTTTATCGTAGATTTTATAAGAGTTTATTAGAGTTCTAAAATATATATTTTTTCTTTTTTGTTTTTTTTTCGGTTGTTTATCGTTTTTCTAGATTTTCAAAAGAGAAAAGTACCTTTGCAAAAACATTTGAGCTATTGAACTTCCAAATCAATACATCCAAAGAAATTTTTTTTTTTAAAAAAGGGCATCAAATTTGTTCAAATGTGCAACCAAATAAGGATTTATGTCTGCATGTTTATGAAAAATGCGCAAAAGTAAAAACATAAAAGTAATTTCATGAAAAAAAAAATGCTAAGTAAACTATAATTCTAAATGCATAAAAACGAATAAGTATATGCTTCATTGCTCATCTTTGACTCTCATCATTCATAGCATCTCTCCACATATCTGAAGATATCCCAACCCTCCATTGGTTAGCATTCTCGCGTTGTTGTTCTTGGGTTTGAAAAACTTGGTCATAATTATTTCCCTCATTTTTTTATTTTTCTTCCTCGATTTCTTCATTCCAAGTTTTTTGGCATCCAAGTTTTGCATTAACAACATGAAGTATCTTGCTTTCTACTATTTGCTTGCTTAGCAAACCATTAGAATCGCACCATCCACGATTGGCAACATCAACCATTAGTTCTAATAGCATATTGCTCTCTTTCGAGGTCCATGAGTTATAAGGTATTTTTCCTTTTCCTTGTTGTGAATCTCTCATTTATAATGTTACTAGATAATACATGCAATCTTTAATTAGTTCATAAGAAAAAATATATATATATATATATATTGTACATTGATAAAGAAGGGAAACGTAGAACAAAAAAAAAAGGATGACTGTAGAAGAAGACCATCGATATTTGATGAACAGCAACAACAAAAAAGGGTGATGTAGAACAAGTACATAAACAAAAAAGAAACAGCAACCAAAAAACTATTCAAGAAAAAAAACAGCAACCAAAAAAAAAGGAAAAGTAGAAACAACAATTGCTTGGATATATGACAACAACAATAACTATTCAACTATTCATACATTATGCGCATCGAATACAAGCAACATCAATTGATTGGATATATGGTGATGTATAGCAACATCAATTATTCAAGCACTGGAAAGCGTAGAAAGCGTAGAAAAAGAGGAGATTTTTTACCTCCACTTGACAAGCACTGGAAAGCATAGAGCACGTTCAAAGTTTCTAGGGTTCACATAAGATTTGTCAAAGCCTTTTGTATTTATACTTACCACTTTATTTTCTAACGAAATCGGGCAACTTATTAATTCCTTCAAAATAAATTATTTTTTAAATACACCTAAATTTTGTTTGACTTTTAAAAAGTCATAATTGAATACACATAGATTTCAATGTATTTTTTTAATATCAATTGAAATCTGAATTGAATACATCCAAACTTTTACAAACTCTTTTAAAATCTAAATTGAATACACCCAAACTTTTAAACTCTTTTAAACTCTTTTAAAATCTTGATTGAATACACCCCCTAGTCTTCTTCTTCTTCTTCTCCCTCCCCCTCTCTCTCTCTTTTTCTTCCCTCTCAACCACTGTCATCTTCTTCCTCCCCCTCTCTCTCTCTTTCTTCTTCCTCCCTATTTCTTCTCCCTAGCTAGCAGCTTGCATCTTCTTCTCCATGGGGTCGTCTCCCATGGTTGCCAAGAGAAACCAAGCTCCTCCAAGCCATTTCCATGGCTGCCATAGGGTCGTCTGACCCCTATTGACCCCATGGTTGATCCGCTACTGTCAATATCAAGAGCCTGCTGGATTTGACTTGCCAGACTGTGGCAGACATGATCAAGAGAAAGACACCTAAACAGATCCGCGAGATCTTCAACATCAAGAATGACTTCACGCCTGAGGAAGAATAAGAATAAGAGGTTCGTAATGAGAACCAATGGGCATTCGAGTGAGAGAGTTAAAGATCCCCTACATACCTGCTGTTATTACATAATTTGACTTTTTGTCTATTATTTTTCTTCTAGTTATAATTCAATTGTTTATTTTTAATAATTTTTTTTGTTAGGTGATTGCTCAGATGTAACCAAGATTTCTGCAAAACCTTGTTTGTCAAATATTTCTAATGATAGAGTTATGTCTCCTGTTTTGTGTGTTACGAAACTTCTTTGTTGTCAATAAATTCTTAATAAATTACATCTCTTGGAAATTAATCATAGAATAACTAAACTGAACTCACACAAAATCATTTGCATTCATACAAGGGCCATTCTATTAATTTTACATTCAACATGTCAGCTTTTATATTTAGGCAATGGGAATTGAATTCACGAGGCAAGTCTTGCTTTTGGTGATTTTGGTTATTTTGAGCTGGGCACTATTCTCTTTTCTTTGTTTGGTTTTGGAATTTGGATTCTTCGAATTGGTGGCTGGTTTTGGTTCTGTCTCAGTTTAGTATGCAACTGAAGAAGACGTACGACGAAAAAATATGCAGGAACAAAGTTAATGACAATCTTAATTAACCAATTATGTTACGTAAAATATTCTAGTTTATTAAAGTTAATGACAACTTAATGACTTTTCTAATTGGTTCTTCAGAAGTTTGCAAATTGGCCAAGTTACTCTATGGATTGCAATAGAGTTAAACTCAAAATTTACCATTCCAGATTGAAATTTTTGGATGGCGAATGAATTCAATACACAAATAATAATTTAGGAGCTCAAGACAAACCCATCATTGTTTTAGTCATTCACAACACTTGAATTAATGTAGTGCATCAAGTACTGTTTTCCACATGCAGACATAAAATCTAATGTCATCAACATGTTTACATGTTTTCATCACACAATTGTTTACATCGCACTACAAAAAAAAAAGGCAGCAGTTACCATTTTGTCATAAAATTTGGTGACTTTCGTGGGAGTTACTGAAGGCTTTAGTCACTAAAAAAAAGCCAAAAAGGTGATTGAAAGCTATTTAGTTACCAAAAAAAAGTCAGAAAAGTAGTTCCACCGTGTGGCTTTACTATGGTAATTGTTTTTCGAAAAGTAATACCGCGTGCGGCTATACTATTTAAAAAAAAAAAGAAATTACCGTAGTCAAGCCGCGCGGCGGTACTACTTTTTAAAAAAGATTGCCCCCCCCATAGCCGCTCGGCTATACCATTTTTTTATATAGTATAACTGTGCATGTGAAAATCAGTATAGCAGCCCGGTGATACTTATTATAAGGAAAGAAGGGACCCGCCAATAAGGCGTTCAAGTAAAGCCACAAAGAACCAATATTAAGAAGCAATCCAAGAAAATGAAATGGGCTTTAGTAGCTTCAAAATCTTATAAAAGAAAAATGATACCCTAAAACTGGAAGAAGAAGAAAGATGAAGCAAAAGTTAAAGACGAAGAGATGGGTACCTTTCTTTTTCTTTCCCTGCTTTTGGGTGGGTTTGAGAGATATTGTACTTTGGGTTTATCTGAGATTCAAATGGAATTCAAAATAAGCGAAGTATTAAAAGAAGGATATATAAACTTCGGAAATAGTATAGCCAGACGGTTATACTCAAGGTTTTTTTTTTTTAATAGTATAGCCGATCGGCTATACGTATTTTCACATGATGGCACTTAGGCTCTTGGCGTGTCTTTTTAATTAAAAAAAAACAGTTTAGCCGTCCGGCTATACGCGGGTTTTTATTTTATTTTATTTTATAAATAAATAATATGGCCGAGCGGCTATATATATATACTGGGTCATGTAAAATAAAAATAAATTAGTATAGCCGGACGATTTTTTTTATAAAAATAATATAGCCGCCCGGCCGTACTCTTGTATTTTTTTTGTTTCAAAAATGGGATAGCCGCGCGGCTTTACGCGGGTTTTTTTTTTCTTTCAAGGATCCATTTAAAAATAAATTTTTTTGCCCAATTTTCTTTTATCAATAAGAGTAGTTTAGAGCATTATCCATTACAATTAGGGCATCCAGTGCATCTAGGCTTTTAAAAAACGTAGAACATAAAATAGATATGGGGAAACCTCGGTCTGCAATGAGCCAACTACGCATAAAAGCAAACAAATGTCCTAAATTGATAACAATTGACAACAACATATGGGTAGATTGCAACAAACTCCTTCAAATGTGAGGTAGAACTAGATTTAGATGAAATGAGAAATTTTAGAAAGAGAGTCATGATAGAATGATTGAATTGAGGATTTAACAAAAAAGAGATGATGAGATACTCAGATTTGAGAATGGACTTATTATTCACTAATTCAAAATAATAAAAAAGAAAGAAAGAGTGTACAGGGAAATAGTAAAAACATAGAAGCTTTTGACATTTATAAATTAAATTACAATTCTGAAATTAGATTATAATGAATTAAAAGTAATATTACAACAAGAGAGATGAGAGAAACAAAACCAAGAAATATTAATTTTTCTGTAAAGAGAAGAAGAATTTTAAGGGTAGTTTGGTAAAGTCAGCTCAACTTCTGTCATCTTTATAGTTTAAACTAAAGAAATATTAATTATGTTTCCTGAAAATTTAGAAAAGATATCATATTTTAAAAAAATTCTGTCTGCGTCATCTTCCACTATCTCTCTAAAGGTTGCAGAGAGAAAAGAGAGAAGAGAGAGAGAGAGAAAAGAGACTTACCTCGACGACTTCGAATCCCTGAAAATAAAACTTCTTAGGGTTCCTGTCCTGCCCGCTACTTCGCTCACCACTGGATGATTTTCCCTCTCAAGTTTATCTCTTCTGCCCGTTTTCGAATTCTCTTAGTCTCTTTCATTTTGGTTCAAATCAATGTTTCTTGTTTGAATTTTGTTTATTTGACAAAGAAAGGTCCTTCTATCTCTGTTTGGTTAGTGAGAAAACGGGGGAATTATAAAGAAAATAACACAAATTTCGAACTTTGGTTTTGGAAAGGAAAAGGGAGCTCAAACTTTTCACTTTCTTTTTGTATTTTTTGGTTAATTTTTTATTCAGTAATATATGTATTGGAAACAGGTGTGTTGCATGTAGGGGTGGGCATTATTACCGAAAATCCCAATCTAACCGCCCGAATCAGACCGTTTTAGGTTGTATGGTTCGGTTTTTATACTTAAAAATAACAGAATCAGCAAAAAAATCGGCCGAACCGGCACTGAACCGGGTTGGACCGGTTTTTTCCCTTCAAACCGTTGAAAACCGTACCGGACCGCCTATTTTTATTTTTATTTATTTTATTTTAAAAAATACACTTGTCATCATATTATTCGTTTATTCTAAGCCATTCCATACTCCTTGCTACACCGGATTCCTAAGAGAAACCCTAAACATTTTCAAGGGTTTCGAATTTATTTTCAATCCGCCTCTTTCTTTCCTGTTTCTTCTTCGTTCTTCCTCTCTCAGTCTCTAGCCTCTGAGCCTCTCACTCTCTCAGACTCTCTCCAGGATTTCACACGAATCACGATCTCAACCACTATCACTCTCTCTCTCTCTCTCTTTCTCACCCGCTCTCTCTAAGTCACTCAGTCTCTCTCTCACCGCTCTCGCTCGCCTCTGCCTCTCTCAGTCTCTCGTCTCTCCTCTCTTTGTTCTTCCTCTCAGGAACTCTCTCAGTCACCCGCTCTCTCTCAGTCACTCATTCTCTCTCTCTCACTGGCTCTCTCTTAGTCGCTCTCACCGTCGTCTCCCTCAGCCGGTTCGCTCTCTCTGTCTCTCGCTCAGCCACTATCGCTCTCTTTCACCCGCTCTCTCTTAGTCATCAAAGGTCTCCCTCTCTCGATTTTTGTTGGTTTGAGGTAATAATATTTTGAAACCCTAATTCAAAATTTAGGGATTTTTGTTGATTTCTGTTAATTCTATTTATATATTCTGACTTTGTATATATATTTTTTCTGGACATAATTGATTTGAAGGCAAAGTTTTTCCAGATTGGCTTGCTGGCTGTGTTTATTTCTGGTATGGAATTGTTGCTGTTTTATTTTACTATTTTGCTGTATTGTTGTTATTTTTGGAAAGAATTGCATCATTCAATAGCGTGATTTGGCAGATATTGAGTAATAATTTAATTTGTATGATTGGTTGTTGTTTTGGTTGCTATATTTATTTTTGGTTGCTGTTTGAATAAGAGCTGCATTACCATTGAAAATTGTTGTTGGTTTATACTTGTATTTGTTGCTGTTTTGTACTTTTATTTTTGTTGCTGTTTTCAGTTGCTATATGTATTTTGGTTGCTGCTTTATTTGCAATATTTGTATTTTGGCTTATTGTTTTTGGTTATTGAAGCATTAAATATTTTCATTTTCGTAGGGTATTATTAATTTCATGGAAGGAGAATCTGAAATCCCTGTTTCAACTATTAATATGTTTACTAACTGTTTTTTCTTATGTTTACTAACTGTAATGGAAATTTATTTGTTTTTATTTGGATTTACTTTTGAACTTTGCAAATGTGCAAATTGTGATTGAGATTACTCTCACAATTTGCTATGGATTGTAATAATAATTTCTGTATTTGGAGATGTGTGGTGGATGATGATTTGCTATGGTTTTAAGGTTTTTTAAAGTATTTGAGTGATGAAAACTTTAGATATGCATAGTTGGAGAAACTGGAAAAACTATACAAGAACTGTCAAAACTTGAATTGTTGAAATCTGACCAAAAAAAGGAATGGGCCTGGAAAACTTTTTTTTAAAAAAACATTCAATTGTGGCTTTTGTTGGGCCTCGGCAAATACCCGAACCGAACCAACCCGGCCCGCCCAATTCGGTTTTCGACTTAACTCGAAAATGGGCCTAAAAGAGAGGTCCACGGTTTAGCACTTGGGCCTCCCCGACAAGGCCCGGTTCGGCGTGCGGTTTGGGCACATAACCGACCCAACCCGACCCGTGTGCAGCCCTAGTTGCATGTAGAACAATTTGGGTACCCAGATAGAAAGGTTTTGAAAATTTAGTCT
>CM031918.1:35407510-35580230 GCA_018703695.1 Prunus fruticosa
TTGGTTCCATTGCTTGTTGACATTAAGGAGCGTATGGTAAGCGCCCTCATGCCTTGAATCATTTATCATCAAAATATTTGATATCCTAACTGATCATGCATTTCATTTTGGAGTGGAGGAACTTGTGCTAGGGACATATTTGTGTATGGGAGCATGAGTTATATCCCGCTCAAAAATGATAAGGGCTACACTCTCACTTGTCTGTTAATATATTAGTATCTCTATGATAACATATGTTACCAATATGAAGTATCTTGTAGAACTTAATCACTTAGCCCAAAGGGAAGGGAAATTGCTCCAGTTGTGAATGATCTGATGAAGCAGCCATTGCACCACTCAAGATAAGAAAGAAAATTCAAGAGTTAATTATTAATAGCCTTTCTGTCTTGGCAATTTATAGAAGAGGTTATACTTGAGCCACATTGTTAAGTTAGCAAAATAGATGCATTTGAATAACTCTGGGGCATGTCAGTACCAAATCAGTATCCGTCTTTTCTTCCCATTTTATTGAAAAAGCAGGGCAAAGCCCGTCATGAAGCAGCCTGTATGTTCAATTCTGCTCTCTCTCTCTCTCTCTCTCTCCTCCTCCTCCTCCTCCTCCTCTTCCCCACCTTTTTCATCGATTGTCCTCCCTCAATCAATTCAACAGTCTGACAAAACCCAAAAAGCAATTATCACTACTACAATTATGGAAAACCACAACCCTTATTAGACGACTGTAAAACTAAAAACTGTCGTATTTTTAAAAACTAAGTAAATATCATGACGGTTCCTTCTAAAACAGTCAAAGTTTAAAACACGCTAGACAAAATTACGACGCTACCTCTACAAACACCGTCGTGCTTGAAAGGCGCTGGACAAAATTGTACTTAAGTTAAAAAATTTCACACCATCTCGCTCTCTCTCTCTCTAACATTCTCTCTCGCGACCTTTTCAGAAAACCCTCCCTCTCTCTCAACTCCCTTTCTCATCTCTGAAACAGCGTCTCCATGGCACCGTCTTCGTCATTTGGCTTATTATCTAGGTCACAGTCTCACCGTCCATTTCACTAAGGTGGCCATATCCTTGCTTCCATGTCACTGAGGTCGCAAAAAGTATCGCCTCCACGATTTTCAAGAGGAGGAGCAAGAAGCCCTTGCCAACCGCATGAACAACATCAAGCGCGATCTCCTCCCTCACGTCGTCGAGGTCAGCAACCATCTCCTTGCGCAGTCGTGGTCAATGAGGGTTTTAGTAAGAGATTGGGGGCTTTTGCTATTTCAAATCCCTAGTATCCTTTTCTGTTTATATTTGATTTTCAGTAGTTTTCAAGTATCATACAACTCATACTCTCTCCACTTCTTTGATTGATTTATTTATTTTAATTATTTACATGTTATATTTTTTTTCCATTTGATTCTAAGATGTTGCTCTGTTTGCATTTCATGCTTTGATTAATTTACAAGGAAAATTTGGCTATTTGATTACTTGTAAATTTGACTTACCATCTCATTTGCAGGGGATTTGGGCCGAACCTTTGATTCAAACAAACACTAGGCTCTCCATGTAACATCGAATCAATTCTAACTTTTGAAACAAATCAATCCATAGTGTTTCTAGTCATGTCCATGCCTACAAACGCTTTGTAAGTGCTCAAAATAAACCTTTTGAAACGGATCAATCCCTTTTATGCAATGCTTTAATGTTCAATAAATCAGTTGTTGCTCTGTTTGCCTTATATATTAATCATAAGTTACAGTTCCTGATACCATGTCAGTTGTTGATCATATGATTTTAGCATGACAGATGCCAATCAGTGTGAAGGTAGCTACTTCAAAGGAAGGGGTTGAGGAAATAGTCTCAAGAAGAGTTTATCAGCAAGAACTACATTTGCTGCATCCGAAGGGTGAGTGAAGTTTGCATTTCTCCAATTCTATGGTTGTGTTGTGTTTCTCTTATTGGTAGGTAGGTGGATTTTAGATTTCTAGTTTGTTTTTTTGTTTTAAGGGAATGCAAGTGTTTGTAACTCTTTGATGAGATTAGAATAACGGATGCTTCTGATTACCTATCTAGGTCCATTCTTTTTGCAATTATTTAGTGTTGGATAATATGCTGTTGTTGGACAAAGGACCAAGCACTTGATATTTTACCCGGTAGCCCATCTTGTTTCTTATATGTTTTAGCAACAAATGCAACAGCCAAAATGAAATGCATGCTCTCATATGTCATCGTTGGCAAGTATAGAGCCACATCAGTGCATATTCAAGATATGAGAGAGTAAGTACCCTACTTGGTTGCTTAAATTAATGTATTTGACTTCCTAATGAGATGCATGCTAATTTCTCAACAATCCATGCTCAAATGGAAACATTTGGTATTTTCTCCATGTTTTACGTATATCCCAAAATAGGCTATTTGAGTTGCTGATTGCAGGTAGTCGCTAATATACCCTTTAATATAAGTACAGATGTAGTCAGACAACTTCTTCCAATGGGTGAAATCTTTTCTGAAGTAAGTACTCTTACTCCAGGTTGGCATTATTCTATTGTTCTATGATTTTCATTGTTTCAAGTTAAGTAATTATATTATGTAGCCCTGTATTAATAATCCTTTCATTATTGGTAATGTTATATGGATTGTATATCTCACTATTACATTATTTTGGCTTGTTAAGCAATTTCCTATGCCATGGAAGTGGTTCGAAACAGAGCTACTCCTAGCTTGGGGAAGTAGTGTTGGTTCAAGCTGCTGTTAGTGGTAAAAGTGGAAGAAATGCAAAGGAAAATTGGTGATGATGAAGGCATAGCTTGTATGCATATGGAGAACTTGACTTGAAGGATAATTATAGGTATAGGAATTTTGGTGTATATTGTAATTAGGCTTGTAGCTTGCAGCTTGCAGCTAGCAACCCTAGAGTACTTTTATTTTTTAGATTTTATTTTGTTCTATTGTACTCTTGATATTCTATTTATGAAAAAAAATAATTTTTGAGTATATATATTATGACGTGAGTAATAGCATATTTGAGTATATATTTCTTATACCATTGGAAACAAGAAAAAAAAGAAGCTAAAATGTCAAATTACGATGTCGTTAAAAGTTAATAGACTATGGTTTAATTGAAAAAACCGTCGTTTTAGATTAATCAACGACGGTTTTTTCAGGAAAAATCTGACATCTTTGGATACAATAACGACGCTTTTTCTGAAAACGGTTTTTAGAAAAAGCATCGTCTATTAGAATAGACGACGGTTTTGAGAAAAGCGTCGTCTTTACAAATAATAGACGACGGTGAATAACGGTCGTAGTTTGGCATTCAAAAGACGGCGTCGATTAAACGGTTCAAAATAAAAAGACGGCGGTTTTTCCCCGTCGTTTATCTTTAATTTTGTAGTAGTGTATATGCATCATTTTCTCTCTCAGTGCTTGTGCCTGGCTTAGTAAGCTTACATACAGGAACAATGGTGAATACAACCCAATTCACTTCATCATTAGTTGTGTGGGAACCAAATTAAATCAAAACCCTAGGTCAAATATTTCCTTCCATTTGGGGATTATTTGACCTAATTAGGAGTTACTGAATTTAATCGGGAGTTACTCAATTTAATTGGGAGTTACCTCATTTAATCGCCAAATCAAGAAGAATAATTCCTTTGCATCTAGAGAAATTATTCTTCTGAAACTCTAGCATCTAGGCCCCTATAAATAGATGACTACGCACAAGAGTTGGAGGGTACGTCTAAATTCCTTGAAACTCTCCAGAAATTATCCCTCACAAACCTTCACTGCCATCTCTTTCTCCCTTTTACACAAGGCTTCGGCCACCACTCATGGCTCTGGCCACCCCGGTTTACACCTTATATATATATATATATCTGTTGTGAAAAATTGGCTCGCCGTTCAAGCGACCGGTAGGAGACTCTACCTAAAAGAGACCGGTCGTACGAGCAAAGGACCGTCGTTTTGGGCGAGATTGAAGTCTGGAGGAAAACCTCTGCGACCGGTCGCAAGCTCAGGCGACCGGTCGCAAGCTTCAAGCGACTCGTCGCTTACGACTCCTGCCAAAATAAGACCGCGACCGAATCGCCCAGGGGAGCGGTGCCTTTTCGATTTTGGGAAATCTCAACTCCTCTGCCCGAGTGCTATCTCTTCCTACCTACTTGCATGGTCATTTTAGGTCACTCCTAACTTAAATGAAAGGGGGCAAGCTGGGAAGCCGAGGGAGCAATTAAAGGACAGTTGTTGACTTGTTTCACAGAGTACCTACCCTATGGTTCTATATAGGGTGGCTGAATGTTGTTTAATTATGTTAACTCGCAAGTGTACGTGCCAAATGAGTAGTATAGCAAAGACAAGAACGAGGTCATACCCACGAGGACTAAGAAGTTCAAATTAGTTATGTACTTAGATTACCGAATTCAAGAAGTTAGGAAGTTAAGTCTAAAACAGAATTTAAAGTGAGAGTGATTGTGATTGTGATTGTGAAAGGAAATGAACAAACTGAGATTGCAAACAAAACAAGTACACGATGCAAGCAAGGGTGGTTTTGAAGATTGAAAAACAGATTTGGAGACTAGGCATTCGATTCACCATAATAATTAAATTCCAGGTTATAAAGATTCAAGTGACAAGTCTAATTCAGATTCAAAGATTGATTCTAGCTAAAGTATGATTAAGCCATGGTGTTTGGTCCTAACCTTGTGTTCCTAATTCCCTAATTTGATCATTTGTTGTCTAACCTGAAATTAAGCATTAGGAACCCATTAAGCATAGAAGAACATTTTAAACAACCAAGTATGTATCTAATCCTTGTTGTTGGATGTCCATACATACTCTTCCTATTCATAGTTCAATTCGAATTAAAGCATGGTGTATACTCTTAATTCAAACCAAGATACACAAATCAAAATGGTAGCTAGGCATTCTGAATCAACATATAGGCAGGTATGCAAAATGAATACGAACATGAATCATGAATCAAACTTGAAACTTGAAATTTATAAACACAGAATATTCATGTTAGGCTACATCGAAGCCCTAGCGATGGATTTTGCTACTCATAATGGAAAAGAGACTTGAACAGAAATGAGAAAACATAATGAATGCAATAAGAGTAGAAAAACCCCTTTTTCTGAAGTTCTTGTAGTGTCCAAGGCTTCTCCAAGTGCTTCTCCACTTCTAATGCTTCTCCAAGAGCTTCCCCACTTTTAGAAAGATGTATGAAGGATATGGAGGTGATTTGGGATGAGTTTGAGTGAGTGGTGATGGCTAAGAAAGATGAAATTCGTAGGGAAATGGAAGAGAGGTTTTCTGGAGTTGTTTTGGTGGTTTGAGGCTGTTTAGAGCTTTGGATTGATTGCTTGGGTGTTTCGGGTTGTGAGAGTGTTTGAGGAAGATTTTTTAATGTATTGGGAAAATGATGGAAGTGTTTGAGGGAGGATGGAGTGAAGGATGGCTGAATTATGGGGTTGTGAATCCCAAACTTGCACACCTTGAACTGGAATTGAAGAGGTATTTATAGGGGGAGGGAAGTGAGAAATCAGAATTGAATATAGCAATGACCTAACACACTTGCATTAGATAATCAGAATTGTTTGCTGCACTTCACCAACAAATCCCACCAGCAGCCATAGCTCATCTTCATGTCAAGCATGACCAAGCTTCACCAACAAATCCCACCAGTAGCCATAGCTCATCGCAAGTCAGCATGATGTGTCTTTTGATGGGCTCACGGATTGGGCTTGGATTAATCAATTGATGAGCTTGAGCTATCCATCTTCAAGTTCAGAATGTCTTCTTTCCAAGTACACGTGAATTGGCCCAATCCAAGCACAGATGAAAAAGATATGTCCGAAATGAATTTGTAACTCGGTTTCAGTTTTTACACATTGTTTTCACCATTTTACTTCAAATGCCTCAAGTGATACCTAGAGCTCAATGAATTGAATGACAAACACAAAAGAGGTTAAAAGCACAAGGTTAACTCAAAAATATAACTAAATCATAAGCTATAAGACTATAAAATGATATACAATTGTGAACCGAACAAATACCCCCAGACCTAGATTTTGCTAGTCCTCGAGCAAAACAAAACAAAACAAAAACAAGAACTTAAGTAGACCACTTCCGCAGGTAACTCGATTGCATTGAGCATATGCAACAAGCCTTTAAACCTCTAGGCATCCCTAGTAGAAGGAGTTGTGTCTCCTAAGGGTTTAATAGAAACGATACCCATAAACGCTTTACTCGACTCTACAAAACAAAGTGGTTAGAAAAACAAACTTTGAAATCAACTAATGAAAATGAAAGAAAACTTTAGTCATACCTCCAACACCATAGAGTTGCCAAGATAGGTGATCAATCAGTGTGTACAAGTGGAAGCTATAGCTCAAAGGCACACGGCTTCAAAGCAAGCACACTCAAACCTTGAATAGAGAACATGCTTCGACTCTAATTCACAGATAACACTCAATCACTCAGAACCTATGGTTTAATTCTCTCAGAAAGCATAAGTGAGTGTATGAAATGAAAACACAAGTTTAGGTTAGATCTTAAGAAGGGGAATCGAATACGAAGAATAGAGATACACACATACTTACTAGCACCCATAAATATATCCTCAAAGATCAGCTAGGTCTTTCACAAGGTTGTAATGAAAGGCTAAGGTTAGGGGAAATGGAAGAATTGGAAGGAAAAAACAAGTAACTTAAGAACATACCAAGGTTGCATTCTTCATTGATCTGCAAGGTATCATTGATTTATAATGGCATGGCTGCAAACTTAATGGTACCACCTGGCATAGACCTTATATTTCACACTTAGATCAAATCGACACACTTTCTCTTTATCTTTCTTATTTGCTGATTTGATCCGCATCTTCTTTAACTTCATTGCACATATTCACATCATCTTTCATTTAGGCACATGGCAGCAACTTCCTTGCGTCAAACTTTATCTTGGCATACCTTGGTATATTTTAAGCTATAGGGTATGGCTACAATAGGTCAAGTATCTCAGATTGAGATACAAAGGTAGGGAAATGATGAGGGTGATAGAAGAAAAAGGCTTTAAGTGTTTGGCTTCAAGAGGGCTAATGGAACACACATATGGGTAGGGTGAAAAGAAAGCACATAGAATGGTTATACACACATAGCCTAGCATCACTTCAATGAGTTCATTCATGAATGAGAGCAAGCACATGATATTGCTGAAAGAGAATCATCCTTAGTATTCAATCAAAATGGAACAATGAGATCAATTAGAGTGAATTGAAGAAAATAAGTATGGATGAGAAATAGAACACTTTAAACCCTCTCAGAAAGCAATTAGGCTCGATATGGCTCACTAGGGTAGTCTCCACTATTCTCCTTCAAGAATTTGAGCATGGTACTTTAGCCACCAGAATTCTAAGAGCAAAAGCTTTGTGAAGTGCAAAAATTATGATATGAAAACCTCAATGGTAGCTCCATAATATTGATTGTATGACCTTCTAAAAAAAAATGAACAAAAACTGAAAAAACACAATGAAAGAAAACTGAAAAACATAAATGAACGAAAATTGAAAACCATCCCAGACCTGAATTGAACATTGTCCTCAATGTTAAAGCATAGAAAAGATGATTGAGAACATGCAAATGATAAAGGGAAAAGTTAAGAAGAAGGTTTAGAGAAAAACTCCCCCTTGATGCGATTAGGTCGACCGCTAACAAACACCTTCTTCTTGAACACATGGGTTGCCTCCCAAGAAGCGTCTTAGTTAATGTCTTGGCAAGACATTATGCAATCAACTTATGATTAGTTGGGGGTTTCGGATGAATCGTCTCAAGATAGTTCACCCAATTTCTTCTCCTCTTCCTTTTCCTTTTCTTTTTCTTCAAGTGTGCAAGGGGTGTAACTTTGAACATGCCAATGGATGGTTCCAACTTCGTAGAGCATGGATCAAGGGCTCAAGTGGTAACCCATAAATTGATGGAAATAGCTGGAACACTTCTAGGGCAGCTACCACTTCTTGGAACTTTGGTTCAACTTGTTCTTCCTCTGCTTGTGCAATGACAACTTCTAAAGCATCAATGGACTGTTTCTGCAAACTCTTAGAAGAAACTTCATCATTCATAACATCAATTGAAAAACAAGTATCAAGAGAGATAGAAGGTTGAGATGGAGGATCAAACACTTTAAATTCAGAGGTTTTCACCCAACACAGTCATGGAGAGGGTGCCATCTTTCATATTGAAAATTGTGTTTGTTGTGGCCATGAATGGTCGTCCTGAAAGAATGGGATCAACCGATCTCCATTTGGATTGTCCTCCATATCCATGACTACAAAATCAACAGGAAGAATTAGTGTATTAACTTGAACTAGAATATCTTGTACAATACCTTTTGGATATTTGATAGAATGATCAGATAGTTCAAGACGAATTGAAGTCTTCTTCATCCCTTCTAAGCCAAGCTCTTGATAAACTGAATATGGCATTACATTGATGCCTGCTCCTAAGTCCAATCGTGGCTCTTCCAACCTTCTTGTCTCCAATGTTAATTGGAATGTCAAAACTGCCAGGATCTTTTGATTTTGGTGGAAGCTTCCTTTGCAACACAGCACTTACATTCATGTCGAGCTTTACTTCTTCATTTGGAGAAAAAATTGAGCTTGTGAGTCTTCAAGTTCTTGATGAACTTTCCATATGCAGGGATCCATTCCATAAGATCAAGAAAAGGCAAATTGATATTAACTTTACTCAAAATATCATAAATCTCTTTAAAAGCCTTATCTTGCTTTGCTTTCTTAAGACGCCCTGGAAATGGAATAGATGGAACATATGGAGCGGGTGCCACGTGTCTATCTTTTTGAAGATGTGGTGTCACGAATTTGTCATCCTTTTTATGCAATTGGAATTGTTTGGATTCCTGAGAATCTGATTTGGCCTTAGGAGCAGATTGGGATGCTTTGGGTTGTTCTCCTTCGGAGCCGTGGTTTCCTCCTCTTCATCTTCATTTTCTACAATAACAACATCATTTGAAAGATTAGAATCAACTTTATTATCAATGATCTTACCTGATCTGAGCACATGAATGGCCTTGACTTCATGGTTCTTTGGATTGATCCCAGTTTGGCTTGGCCATTTCCCAAGCTCTCTTTGAGTTATTTCAGCAGCTATTTGGCCTAATTGGACTTCTAATTTGGAGATGGCAGCTTGTGTAGTTTGCTGAAAATTGGATTGATTGATTGCCATTTGCTTCACTATATCTTCCAATGATGATGATGATTGTTATGGCTTTTGGAATGAAGGGGGATTTGCTTGATTCTGGGTATTCCTCCATGAAAAGTTTGGATGATTCCTCCAACCTGGATTATAACTTTGAGAGTATGGATCATTTCCTGGACCTTGGTTGTAGGAATTTACCAACTTAGCTTGCTCTTGCACAAATTCTGGAATCTAGCCCCAAGTGGACAAGCTATGGTAGCATGGTCATGAGTTTCACAGAGATGCTACACACTTCCTTCGGGGGGTTTCTTTAAGTTCAATGCAAGAAGAGCATCTAGCTTTTGTTCAAGTTTTGAAATCTGCACACTAGAAGAGTCATTAAAACCATTAACAACACGTTTACCTCTTGTATCCGTATGTTGGGTCTCCATTGCTATCCCCTCAAAGAGTTCATACGTTTCTTCCGGAAAGTCTTGGTTTTATAAGAACCACCTGCAAAATTTGTGACAATATTATGACTAGAAGGGGTTAGTCCTTTATAAAACACACGCATTTGAAGCATCAATGGAATCCCATGATGAGGACATTGATTGAGCAGCCCATTGAATCTCTCCCATGCTTCACAAAATGATTCATCATCTTGCTGTGCAAATAACAAGATCTTGTCCCTAAGCATGTCGGTCTTTTGTGTGGAGAAGTATTTTTCCAGGAACTTCTTTTGAATGGCAGCCCATGTAGTGAGTGAACCAGGCTTCAAAGAATTCAACCAATACTTTGCCTTATCCTTTAAAGTGTATGGAAACACTCTCATTCGAAGTTGATCTTCCGTCACACCTCTCAAGGGAAAAGAACTTACAACATTAAAAATATCCTTTATATGAGTTAATGGATCTTCATTAGGTAAACCATAAAAGGAAGGTAACATATTAAGATGAGAAGATTTAAGCTCATAGTTTCGAGCTACAGTGGGCAGCGAAATGCTTGAAGGGGATGCTGGAATTGTTGGGATATCAAGGTCTCCCATGAACTCAATGGCAGCCATCATTTCTTCTTCTTCTTGGTCTGAACTTGCTTCCGAATTTGAAGGTGAAGAACCAGGAAGTTCAGTGTGGAGAGCAAGACTTGTAAATGTAGCAAGAGCTTGCTCTTTTGCAGTTGACAACTCCCTTTCTAGACGATTTTGAAATTTAGAGCTTACACGATTTGGTTGCAATGATGGTCTTGCGTTAAAGATCCTGAACGTTGGAACGAAGACCTCACTTGTTCAAGGAATGCCCTGTTAGACATAAACCACCTGAAACAGAAAATTAGATTAATTAGAAACACTAAAAGAATAGGGTAACCTTGGGCACATAACCAGGGAAGAACTTTCGTTCAATCCCGGGCAACGGCGCCAAAAACTTGTTGTTTAATTATGTTAACTCGCAAGTGTACGTGCCAATCAGGTAGTATAGCAAAGACAAGAACGAGGTCGTACCCACGAGGACTGAGAAGTTCAAATTAGTTATGTACTTAGATTACCGAATTCAAGAAGTTAGGAAGTTAAGTCTAAAACAGAATTTAAAGTGAGAGTGATTGTGATTGTGATTGTGAAAGGAAATGAACAAACTCAGATTGCAAACAAAACAAGTACACGAGTGTAGCAAGGGTGGTTTTGAAGATTGAAAAATAGATTTGGAGACTAGGGCATTCGATTCACCATAATAATTGAATTCCAGGTTATAAAGATTCAAGTGACAAGTCTAATTCAGATTCAAAGATTGATTCTAGCTAAAGTATGATTAAGCCATGGTGTTTGGTCCTAACCTTGTGTTCCTAATTCCCTAATTTGATCATTTGTTGTCTAACCTAAAATTAAGCATTAGGAACCCATTAAGCATAGAAAAACATTTTAAACAACCAAGTATGTATCTAATCCCTTGTTGAATGTCCATACATACTCTTCCTATTCATAGTTCAATTCGAATTAAAGCATGGTGTATACTCTTAATTCAAACCAAGATACACAAATCAAAATGGTACCTAGGCATTCTGATCAGCATATAGGCAGGTATGCAAAATGAATACGAAAATGAATCATGAATCAAACTTGAAACTTGAAATTTATAAACCCGGAATATTCATGTTAGGTTACATCGAAGCCCTAGTGATGGATTTAGCTACTCATAATGGAAAAGAGACTTGAACAGAAATGAGAAAACATAATGAATGCAATAAGAGTAGAAAACCCCCTTTTCTGAAGTTCTTGTAGTGTCCAAGGCTTCTCCAAGTGCTTCTCCACTTCTAATGCTTCTCCAAGAGCTTCCCCACTTCTAGAAAGATGTATGAAGGATATGGAGGTGATTTGGGATGAGTTTGAGTGAGTGGTGATGGCTAAGAAAGATGAAATTTGTAGGGAAATGGAAGAGAGGTTTTCTGGAGTTGTTTTGGTGGTTTGAGGCTGTTTAGAGCTTTGGATTGATTGCTGGAGTGTTTCGGGTTGTGAGAGTGTTTGAGGAAGATTTTTTAATGTATTGGGAAAATGATGGAAGTATTTGAGGGAGGATGGAGTGAAGGATGGCTGAATTATGGGGTTGTGAATCCCAAGCTTGCACACCTTGAATCCTGGAATTGAAGAGGTATTTATAGGGGGAGGGAAGTGAGAAATCAGAATTGAATATAGCAATGACCTAACACACTTGCATTAGATAATCAGAATTGGTTGTTGCACTTCACCAACAAATCCCACCAGCAGCCATAGCTCATCTTCATGTCAGGCATGACCAAGCTTCACCAACAAATCCCACCAGGAGCCATAGCTCATCCGCAAGTCAGCATGATATGTCTTTTGATGGGCTCACGGATTGGGCTTGGATTAATCAATTGATGAGCTTGAGCTATCCATCTTCAAGTTCAGAATGTCTTCTTTCCAAGTACACGTGAATTGGCCCAATCCAAGCACAGATGAAAAAGATATGTCTGAAATGAATTTGTAACTCAGCCTTCAGCTTTTACACATTGTTTTCACCATTTTACTTCAAATGCCTCAAGTGCAACCTAGAGCTCAATGAATTGAATGACAAACACAAAAGAGGTTAAAAGCACAAGGTTAACTCAAAAACATAACTAAATCATAAGCTATAAGGCTATAAAATGATATCCGTTATGAACCGAACACTGAACATGCAACCTATATTATATAGCTTTTGTTCTGCCCAGGAGTGGTCCAATTCAGGTAACCAAGGGCAGAACATGGGAGGAAAGAAGAAGTCCTTTCTCAAGTCCAAAGGCTTGTCTATTAAAGGGGAAGAAGAAGCAAGACAAAAGTGAGAGAGTTCAAGTAGCTGGAAACTAGTGAGTCAAGTAAAACATAGAATTCTCAAGTGTATCAAGGTGTGAGCAAGGATGTGAGAGAAACAGATTGTGAGGGTATTGTTCTAAGGGGGTTTCTGTGTAAACCAAAGTTGTAACCTATCTTCATTAGTGAAATTTTTCAAGGGGATCACCAAAGAGGATGTAGGCAAATTGCTGAACCTCTATAAACATTTGTATCATTTGTGCTTGATTTATTTTCTGTGTGTGTGTAAGATTCATCCATCATTGAGTCTTGTCCAAAATCCATCAACAACAAGGTCTAAAGGGGAGTGAGTTGATTCTAATTCACAACAATATCTCCGTACCCTATTTAGCTATTGTTTTCTCTACGAATCAATTGAATTAACTTAGGCATCGAAGAGCCTTTGGCTAACACCCCTCGGGTGTGGCCCTCTTATTTCCAATCTATTTTGCAGGGAGAAAGAGGCGGTGGAAAAGAAAGGGGGATATTTCAATCGAATATTCTCATGGGAAGAAATTGCTCCCACAAATTGGTGCTTTCATTGAGAGCACTAGATATACTCAAAGCATGCTCCAAACCTATTTTTCAATCCACCAAAGCCTTCCAAACAACCATAGTTGGAAGCAAGAAGACGAGGGGCAAAATCGCCTCCATGGCTCAACCCCAACGACCCAAAGCCACTCCACCCACGATCCCGCGATCGACATGGTGGCACCACCCCCTTTCACCATCTTGCCACCTACTAGACTCGGAGCGAGACCACCGCACCGGCTACTACCATCGCCATGTCAACCCAAGGCCCCATGGCCGATCTAGCCACCTTCATGGCGCCACAACCAAGCATGGTGGAACCTCTCATCAAGGTGGGCTCATTACCACCACCGACTTGCCTTCATGCTCCCGCGTACACCTCCCATGAAACCCTAGCCCATATGCAGTTGGGCTCCACACACTTCTCTCTCCTCCTGAACCCACGAAGTCAAGTAGACCTTAATCTGAGAGTTGACCAGCTAGCTCAGAGAATGGACAACCAAAGCAATAAGGCAGCTCCTCAACCAAATAAATTTGGCTCAAAACCTTGGTTGTAAACAACTGGTCGAAGAGAAAAGGACGGATCGACGTGCCCGATAGGTAGCCCGATGGGTACCAAGCAGGTCGAGAGGAATAAGCAGACAAGGAGAGGGACAACAATGTGATTGGCTTGCTGACATGTCGCAAGCATCCGCGAGCCGCACTAGAGCAGACGAAGTCACCCATCCAAATTGAGTTTAAGGAACAACGTGCGCAAAAGGCTGGGCCCATGACTTGACATCCGCTCCCGCTTGGGCCCGCAGGGAAATGTTAATCAAAAGCTAGGCTCCCAGGGAGGTCAACCTAATAACCCTCACAATGAGGACCATGAAGAAAGGCGCTCCACTACCCACTCGCGTAGAGGAACATTCACGAAGGCTAGGCCCCCAGGGAGGTCAACCTGAGAACCCTCACAATGAGGACATGAGGAAAGGCACTCTGCCGCTCACTCTCGAAAATTCGATCCTCATCGACAAGCTACAGAAAATCCTTCGCAAGCGCAGTCCACCAACATGCCGCTTAGGCAACACAACCGAGAAGGTCAAACCTTGCGAATCAATGAGGAGATCATCGAGCGTCGCCCAAATCTCCGAGGTCGTCAATGTTGCCAACCAGCAATGTGTGCGGAAGACGTTGAGAAGCTTGTGAATGACCGACTTCAAGACTTGAAGACCGACGGGAACTTCGAAGATGCACTACGTAAAGAGATGGACATGGCAAACTCTATGCCTTTCATAGCTGAAATCGAGCAGGCTGCTCCCTGAAGTGATTCTCAACGCCGTCGTTCACACACTTCAAAAGGGATTCTGATTCCGAGAGCCACCTAAAACACTTCAAAAGTGTCACGATCCTCTACAAGGCTAACGACGTGCTGATGTGTAAGGTGTTTGCAATGACCTTGCGAGGAGCAGCCCAAGACTCGGTTCCACACTCTACCATCCGGGTTGATCAACGCTTCAAGGAGCTGGCTTACGTCTTCACCGAAGAATACACGTCTTACCCGACGATCAAGAAGAACCCTGATCACTTGTACAACCTACGCAAGAAGTCCGATGAATCCCTTCAAGACTACATCAAGAGATTCAAAGCAGAAAATGCCAACATTGTAGGATGTGATGACTGGATCGCATCCTCTCGCTTTCAAGAAAGGCCTTCCAACTGAACATGACTTATACCGCGAACGACTATCACTCCCAACTAGACTCTGGCAAAGGTCTTCACAACCATGGAACGCTATGTGCTCTGGGATGATGATCAACTCATCGCGAAGAAGTCTACTAAGCAGGAAGATCAGCCGACCAGCGGGCAGGCCAAAGAAGCGACGGTTTTAGCAACAGGAAAGAGGAGAAGCGCAGGTCACACCCACAAGGGGACGCTACGGCAGGAGAAAACTACACCAAGTTCTCCATCCCCATACATCAAATCTTAGCCCAAGTGAAGGACAAACCTTGGGTAAGAAGACCACAACCCTTGAAGGGAGATCCGGACAAGAGGGATACCATAAAATATTGTGCCTTCCATGGGACGCACGGGCACACTAAGAACAACCGCTTCGCTTGGAAAGCGCACCTTGAAAAACTCGTGAGAAAAGGTCATTGCATGAAATTCATCGTGAAGCAGGCCATACAGCGGATTGAGGATCGTGATGTCGCTAAGGAGCCACCTCAGAATGTCATAAGGATTAACACAATCCTAGCCGACTCCGAGGAGTCTAGGTGACCAGCAAAGAAAAGAAGAGGAAGATCAAACAGGCCACTGTGATCTCCCAAATCTCAACTGACCTTCCACTAGCAGAAGACGACCCTATGATCAACTTCCAAGAAGAAAGATCTGATTGGCCTCAACATGCAACATAACGACGCCCTTGTCATCAACATTCAAATCGCTGAGGTCGTGGTTGATCAAATCCATACAGACGAAGTCAGCGCAGCCAATATCCTGCAACGGGCAGTCATCCAGAGGATAGGCTTGGAGACGAAGATCAACAAATCAGCCAGATCGCTGACTGGCTTTAATGGTGCAACAATGGTTACCGTGGGCACGACAGACTTTCGACGTCTACTCACTACCTCTAATCAGCTTGCAAATATTCATGGTCATTAATGAGGTCTCACCATACAACGACATTCTAGGTAGACCATGGATGGGCAAAATCAACGCCATCACCTCCGCCACACATCAGAAAATCCGCTATCCAATCCCTGGGGGGCAAGTGTCGGCCAAATCAACACGCGACGAGGCAATGGCGAGGAAATGCTCAGCCCAAGGGCTGAAAAAAAAAGCAAACAAACGCAGTTCCTCCCTGGAAGTCAGGAGAACTGAAGGAAGTTGAACAACCGAATCTCACTCCTTTATAGCAATTAAAGCGTCAAGACCAAGCCAAGTAAATCTTCCCAGAGGTTCTCTTGAAGAAGGTGTAGGAATTTCAAAATATTTTTCCAAAGTTCATTTGAATATTGAACATGCATTTAATCAAATTAATCGCAGTCGGAAGTCTAAGGTGGTTGTTTAAATTCAAAAACAAAACTTCCTCCAAGTATCTTAAGCCATGAATATTGATATGTTTTTCATAAATGAAAATTCAAGAGAAAGGATAAGATCTAATTACCCTTGAAGCAATTATATGAACCAATTTGTGTTTGGTCTTCTCTTGATGATTTCCTCTTTGTTGATCTCCTCTTTGATCTTTGATCTTTGCTCCTTGATCTTTCTCCTCCATGTGAGCCACAAAAGTATATGGCCTCTAAGTCTCCACACCAATGGAACCTTGAGATGAGAAGAAGTATCTTGAGAATACTTGGATGCTAGTGCAAGATTCTCAAGATTGGTTTCAATCTAAACCACTTTGAAAAATGGAAGTATTTCACTCTTGAAAACTCTCCTTTTTCTCTCTTTGATCTCCCAAACCTATTTGGTTGATGTTGGATTGTGTTTGTGTGTTAATTAGCTTATGGAAACAATTCCCACACACATTCACTTAAGCATTTTCGGCCAAACCCCATTGGGCTTCCAAAATTGGGCCTTATGACACTTAAACCATAATATTTAGTTGTCTTAAGTCCTTGGGCTTGATACCCAACCATTTGGGCTTCCCGTTAACTATTACCAAGGCCCAAATACGTTTTTACACGTAGTAAATCATCCACATCAAATCAATCAAATTGATTTCCTCATTCTCATTTGTATTACTCAAAGTTAACCATTTAAGGTGTGCGATCCATTAGGTTCTAATTAGCAAGGCAATGGGAAAATATTAGAACTCTTTCTAACCAATTGGAATTAAAACCCCCTTTTTAATTCTTCCTTTATTTGGATCAATCACAATCAATCCTAGGACTTCCACAAGCCAAGAGTAACATCTAGCAATATATCGAGGCTACCCAAGCTAACCAAAATAGATGAAGAACCTATTCAGTTGGAATTACAATGCAATACGGTCCTTCTCTTATACAATGTTTCAAATCATATTATTAGGGTACGGATTGTTTATGTCAAACCCCTAATATGATTTATTACCTCATGTGATTCAAAAGAACATGATTAAGAACAACTTTCTAAATCAAGCTCAAAATACTTTGGCTAAAGATTTACTGAATCACATCTTGAAACATTCTCCTTCTTTATCGAAAGTAGAGATTCCTTATTGTACATTCACATGCCCCTATAATGAATTAAGAGATCCCAACAACACTTAAGACAAATCTTTTACGGCTTGCCTTTAAGAGCTATCAAAGATCAATAACGCATCACAGGACAACCATGGTGCCTCATGTCTAAGGACTAATTTGCATTATTGCAACTATGAGTTCTCATTTGACATGTAGATAAATACTCCATATGAGAACTACGGTTGATCGCGTCAGTGTACTCATTCACTAATGAGCACCCACATACTTGTATTAGTGTTAACTACACAAATGGTTTGAGACTAACCATCCTCCCAATTGAGCATACATAATATGTGCTAATCTTGACGGTTTATCAATGCCCATTTGATAACTATGATTGTAACATCCCGGTCCGAAAATGATTAAATTAATTAAATTAAGGAAAAAAAATTTGAAAGAGAAAATAAATTGAAATAAATAGTAAAAATAAAATGACTTAAATTAATTAAGGGTTTTAGAAAATAATAAGTATTTACTTAATTTTTAAAAAAAGGGGCAAAAAGGTCATTTTAAGTTCGGGAAGGAATTTGGGACTTCCAGTTGTACCGTTGCGTAGCGCACGTCGAGATGAGTCCGTAGACATTGAGTGGGCTCGATTCGGAGTTGTAACGAAGAAGTTACGATCTAAAAACCCTCAGTGGCGCAACCGTAATTAATTCGAAGTTCAATTTTAATAAAAACTGAGAATTCTCTCTCTCTCTCCCTCCCGTGCGAGCCCCCCTCCCGGTCTGTTACCGTCGCCATCGCCATCTCCGGCAGCCACCGACCATGGCACCGGACCAGATGCACCCCCGCCACTCCCTCTTCCTTTCCCGGGCAGCCCCCGCCCTTGGAGATGCCTGGAGTAACAGGAAACCTGCAAAAACGCGCTGGTTTTTGACAGAGTTTCCAAGTGCTTGTTCTCCCTCAATTCTCCACCAAATCGGATGAATTAGGTATGCTTTTTCGACTGCTTTTCATGCTCTAGCTGCTGGTTGGGTAGGATTGCATCAATTTTCAGCGTAGGTAGTTCGATTTTGGAATTTAAGTTTGGCCGGACTTCGGGTTGAATTTCCGGCCACTTTCGGCCACTTTTTGGCCATAGCTCAAGAACAAAAGTGACTCCAAATTAGGTGTATTATTTAGGGTAGGAGTTTGGAGTCAAGATGTTAAGTTTTTCCGGTGAGTGGTTATCGCTTTGGACACCCACGCGCTGCCGGCGCGTGGGCATTGTATCAGAGAGACATTTTTATCCTAAAATAATCTCCTGGTTGTCACGAGTGCGTAGAATTTTACGGATCTCAATTCGGATAACGTTTGAACCCGAACGGATTTTACATATTGTGTGATTTCGGGTTCGATATGTTAGAACCATTGGATCGCTTCCCATTTATTGATTTAGATATTTCTAGCATCGTGTAGGAATTCGCGGTGATCGGGAATCGGAGCCCCGGATGTTCTGATTTAAATAGTTAAAGTTTGTGTTTTACGTTAACCGTCTAATCGTGCGATCACGAGCGACTAACCGTCCAATCTGAACTAAACTTGCATGACGTGTATCCTAGACCTTGTGGGACCCATAGGGACATTCGGATCATAAAACGGAGGTCGTGGGCCCCCGGTTGACCAAGTTTGGGCATTTTGACCCTCGGTTGACCGTGAGTCTTCCGAGGTAGTCCCACTCTTCGAGGAGTACTAGAACGACCCTTTTGGACGAGTCTTGACCGTCATTTGATTTATGTTGATTTTGTGAATTTATGAGATTTTTTTTTGGTTTTGTGATATAAATCTCATGTTGTTGAAATTAATGATTTATTTAATTTCTTCTTATATTTAATAGTTGAATGTTTAATTTCTGTAAAGTATTTGTGATACATTTGTGGATTTGATATATTCGAGTGTCTTGAGTTTATATATATAATATTTGAGAAAGCACTATCTTAGGTACTTCCCCGGTTATGGGTTCTATGCTTGAGATCTTACTAGCCATACTATGAATAGGTATCCTTGGGAAAAATTGGATTAAGGAAGGGAATATTTTTTTTTTTTATATATATATAATATTTATATAAGGGATTACGAACTCCACCATCATACGTACCTCCCCCTTGGTTGATGATATTTGGAAACAGTGGATATGGACACTAGTGTTGTGAATTTTAGACAACCTGAAAAATTGAGATTATAAAGATTAGTCTAAACACAAATTATACTCGCAAGTGCACAAGGTCAATCGTGATATAGCATGGCAAATACGAGGTCATTCCCACGAGGATTGAGTTCAACTTCCAATTAGTCTAACCTAATTTCCTTCACAAAAACTTTAACTACTCTAATTATATAATCAAGAAATTAAACACGTAGCATACTCACGTAAACACAAAAGGGGTTTTTGAAAGAATGATTTAATTAACAACGAAATTAAAAGACAAAATAAGTAGAAAGTCACGAAACACAAGGATGAGAAATTCAAATTGATAAAAGCACTAGGACAATGAATTCACCACTAGTAATCCAATCTAGCCTCTTATTCACCTACCTATTTACTAACCATTTGATGTCACCGCTTAGTTTTCCTTTTTCATGAATTACCTATGGTATTTAGGCTAACTCGTATATTCCTACATGCAATTCGCCTATGGTATTTAGGTCAAATATCAACACATAGAAACTCATTAAGATCAGTGAAAACCTTGAACAAGCATGTAAACCCTAGGAGTATGGTATTTACCCTAGACGAATTACAAATCCTAATCACATGAAGCAAGCCTCAAATTAAGTATGGTATTTACTCTAATTTGCATCTGATTACTCAATTAAAAGTCTAGATGGTGATCAAGCATCAGGATAATCAACCAAGTTATTAAGCACAGTGATTAAGAATCCAACATCAAACGGCAATCAATAGATAGGTAAAATAAGAAAACTAGATTATCATACTAGGGCTACATCATGCCCTAGCAAAAGAAAATTAGTTACTCATAATCATAGAATTCGACATAAACAAAAACATAAGGAAGAAACAATCAAACTTAGCCAATTCCGGTACTCTTCCGACGTCTCCAATTTCTCCTAGTCTTCGCGTCCTCCCTAAGGAGTTTTTTCACATGCTTAAATAAGACACCCCCACATCTATTCTTACCCTAACTGGGCTTTTACAGCAGCCCAACAATAAAGAAAAACCTAATTAAAACATAAATCCAAAATGGGTAAGTACTTGACTCCTCTTCCTACTTGGACTGGGATAACATGTCAGTTACTTTGCTTGCACGTTTGGGGTTGTTCCTCCTCCAAGACAAATCGGGAAAAATATGTAAATTGTAGATTTTTGTCTTATCTTTCCATCCATATATTGCACGCCTTGAGGAAAAATCAGGAAAGTCTTCAAATGGTCATTCTTCCACAGCAGCACAGTTTTGACGGGATTGCATCTTATGCTGACTTAACTTCAAAGACTGCTCTCATTGGCTGCTCCGAAAATTCTAGAAAAATTCCACAATCATCTTCAAGATCTTAGCTTTCATCTCCAATTGGTCTTGTGCTAAAACTCCACCAAAAAGTCGTATTTCCGTTGAAAACAAATTACTTGCTCTGAAAACTGAAAATTGAGAAAATAAAGTAATAAGTCCTTTTTAAACCAAATTCTCCTACAAAAACTAAGTATAAAGAGTACATAAATATGTAATTTTATGGACTTATCAACTGGGATACATGGAAATGGATATATGGATATGTTTTGGATATACTATTCATACACGTGCCGGGTTTCGGGCGTGTGGGCTTTATTGGTCATCGATCCCGAAATTTTGGGATGCCGGAAAAATTGTGATATGGTCTGGATATGACGGAACCCGGGACATACCTTAACGGGGTGTCGATGTAGACCCTTAATTGGGTAGTCTGCGCGCGTAGGACTGTTTACAGGCGTACGGGTCTTGATCTCTTCGTCCGTACGTGCTAGCTGAGAGTTAGTCCTCCAGTTGGACGGCTCGTCCCTAGCCACATAGTCCGTTTGAGGGCTGATAAGTGTGAGCTAGTCAACAATCCCCTGTTGGATTGTTTCCCTTGGTACATGATGATGGTGAGAGGTGGGCGTTATTATATTACATATATGTATATGTGGTTTTGATTCTAGATTTGAGATTCATAAGTTTGTACTTTGTGAGTACCATGTTTATATATGAATGTTTAAGCCCTGGATTGGGAAGTGTTGTTCGATGTACATACGCCTTGGATAGGGTATGGTTGCAGGGTTGAACTGGTATAAAGAAAGAGATTGAGAATATGTTCATTTTGTTTTGTCAGGTTCGGAGTTATGACCATTGATATGAGAACTACGTGTGGCTTGATCCCTTATCCAAGAGTACGTAGGCAGCCTGGGGTCTCACCAGGTGCAGCCGCGGAATATTATTGTGTTTTTAAAGGTTTGATCGGTTCTGAGTATGTGTTTGGATTATGTTGTGGTTATTGAATTTGAATCCGGTTTAATGATTTCTGTGTTATTTGTAAAGTTGTTTGAGGTAATGAATTACATGGTTTATGTATTAATTGACTGAAGAACATCGCTGGTTCGTTTCGAATTATTGAAGGCCAGAGGCCTATTATGTGTTTGCATGTTGATAACTTGTGCATGCTGCCAGTTGAGATATTAAAATGTGAATTTTAACAGGTTGAAATATTTGGGAAATGTCCAATTTACAGGGGAGACTTTGCCGAAATTTCTGCAGAAAGTCTCGTGGCCTTTTCCTTTTTCTGAAGAGGCTCGATTTTTGTAAGTGGAGCCGACATCGGTGTGATATTGAAAATTTTCCACAGGATTCGTCTCGGGTTCTGAGGAATTCGGAGCCGGTCCTGTCAATGATTAGGAACATTTTGGGATACTACAGTTAGAGATTAAAGGTCTCCGAATCTAATCTTCTTTAGATTACTTTATCTCTTATTTAGCATACCCTGGACATTTGTTTCTTTAGACGATGTAAAAGATAACAAATAAGTTTGCCATTTATATATCATATACGAAATGTATTCTAAGGAGATTACATCAAATGTATTGGCTCTTAGGGTACATTTCTAACAGAAGGATGGAAACCCGAAGAGGACGTTGAGCTAATACCCTTGAATCCTAACCAGCCAGGACAAAAAGCGCGAATCAGCTCGCGCTTAAGCCTAGATTAGAAGGTGGAGCTGACCACCTTTCTCCAGAACAACAAGAACATGTTTGCATGGTCGCGTCGACATGCCCAGGATCGACCCAAAGATCATCTGCCATTGACTTCACGTCAACCCTCCAGCAAGCCAGTGCGCGCAGAAGAGACGCAACTTCACTCCTGAGCGAGTTGCGATCATTGAGGCCAAGATTGACAAATTCTTAGCTACCGGCTTCATCGAAGAGGTCTCCTACTCGGAGTGGCTAGCCAATGTTGTTCTTGTGGCAAAACAAGAAAAGGGAAAATAGAGAGTTTGCGTCCGATTACACCGACCTCAACAAAGCATGCCTTAAAGAAAACTTCTTGTTGCCAAGAATCGACGAGCTTGTGGGTTCAACTTCTGGCAATTAGCTACTTAGCTTTATGGACGCCTACTCCGACTATAATCAAATCCTGATGCATGAGGATGACAAAGTGAAAACCTTTTTCATCGAGAGAGAGGGACCGTACTGCTACAAGGTCATGCTTTTTGGGTTGAAGAACGCGGGAGCAACCTACCAGAGGCTCGTAAAAGCCCGCAAAACTATGGAAGTCTACGTGGACGACATGCTGGTCAAAGCCCGCAAGCATGCAGATCACATCAAAAACCTCGCCGAGGCATTCAGCTTGCTCCACCAATATCGCATGAAGTTGAACCCAAGTAAATGCACGTTTGGCGTCTCGTCCGCCCGATTTCTAGGATACCTAGTCCCACAACAAGGTATCGAGGCACACCCATGCCAAATCAAAGCCATTCTCGAGATGAAGTCACCTTCCACAGTGAAGGAAATACAAAGTCTGAGGGGATAGCAGCGGTCCTTAATCGATTCCTCTCGAGATTTACCGACAAGTGCAGACCATTCTTCAAAACTTTGAAGAAAGGGCAAAAGAACAAGTGGGACAAGGAGTGCAAAGTAGCTTTTCAGAATCTAAAGACTTACCTCACTTCACCTCTCTTGCTCTCGAAGCCAATTCCTGGTGAAGACTTGTTCATGTACCTAGCAGTGTCCAACTCGGCCATCAGCTCATCTCTTATCGGAGAAGAGCTTGGGACCCAACATCTAGTATTCTACACATCAAAAGCTCTCATCGATGCAGAGACTCGCTACCCGAAATTGGAGAAGCTCATTTTGGCCCTTGTAGTTTCTGCGAGAAGCTGCAACTCTATTACCAAGCTCACCGAGTCATCGTTATGACCGACTTTCCTTTGAGATAAATCCTCCACAACACATGATTGAGATCTCTAATTCAGATTTAGGATATATGTTGCAGTATGCTTATTTCCTAATCTCTTCTTTTCTTGGTTGCTTGCATCCTCAGTACTCATTACATTAATGCTTGTTGATGCAAGTCTTTCCCTTCTTCAATATCCTGGGGTGCACTTTAGGGAGCCATAATCTACATAAATGAGATTTTCCAGTCAAGTACATGACTACACTAATTTAACATTATCAATTTATGCAATTGCATATTGTAAACTAACAATTGCACCCAGACACTAAGAAATTGAATACGGGTATATGCAATTGCATATTGTAAACTGAGAGTTGCACATATGCCCTATCAAATGTGGTTCAATTTTATTTTTCATTAATTCAATGTGGTTCAATCATTCAACCATTTAGTAATTCTTTTTGTTGAAAGTTTTTAAATTCATATTTGTATCGACAATAATATGTTTGATATTATTGATTTTTTTTTTTTGGTGTTAATTAACAATGTATGGTAACAATTGGTGATAATCAACAAAGTTCAATTTTCTTTCCATTAATTCATTGTGGTTCAATTTAGTAGTAAATCACAAAAGTTCTATTGAATAATTTATTCTAACAAATGCTAAGCGACTTATTCATCAAGTAAATGATGTTGTCCCTTGACCAAATTACCCAACGAATGCCATGATTTACTCAATGAACGAGTCCCTCAGTGTTCATTGGTTAAATTATGTCGTTCGTTGGATAAATCACTTACAAACACCTTGACAAAAAAATAAATCAGTTAACAAATGAAATTATTTACCTGGTAAACGAAAAAGGGCTTGTTTGTTAGGTAAACAATATTGTTCCTTGAGTAAATTACACAATGAACTCCATGATTTACTCAATGAACGTCTCATTCAGCATTCGTTAGGTAACATTGACACTCGATGAGTTATAGGCATTTGGACTCGTTACCAAGCAAACAAAATTATTTACACAACGAACGCTAAAGGGGATCGTTCATTGGGTAAATTATGTCGTTCGTTGGGTAAATTGCATAACGAACGGAATAATTTACCTGATAAAGTTGTATTCTTTATTATTTGCTCTTTGTTAAAGTTGTATTCTTTATTATTTTCTCTTCGTGGATTATTATCATCACTATTTTTTTTGGTCGAAATTTTTTTATAGTCACTTGTGGACATAAATTGTAGTCATTTGTATTTTTGTATGTATTTGGTGTTTCCGGCATCTACTGTTATGATTCGTATAGAAAGAGGTGAAGTCTACTCTCACATTTTAATTGAATTTATGATTGAACAAAAAAATATTTATAGAAAAACTCTTTCACAATTTTTGTTTTGATGAATCTAGTGGAAAACAGTATTGATATGCATACTAGTGGTTTTAGGTCCATAATCTCATGACACCTTGGTAGTGTGTATGTGAAAAGCCTCTCTCTTTGTAGTTTAGACTATCGCTTGTATCGAAAAAAAGAAAAGTGAACCACCATAATAAAAAGGTGATCTGAGCAACCAAGATTAAGTCAAACATAGTACTCTAGTCCACCTTCACGAACCCAACGTCCCAGTTCTTCTCGTCATCCTTGACCTCCTTCGCTAGGATGTTACTGGTCACGTTCGACAGAGGTATTGGGCCATCGGCGCAGTTGTCCTCCACCATGTGCCTAATGGTCTGCGACTGGCCACAGCCTCCTCCACGTCGAAGATCTCACTGTCTTCGCTCTTCAAGGTTATCTTCTTCATCTCAACGGAGGCCATTGTTTTGGTCTTTGTAATATTAACAAAGACTTTGAGTTGAGAACTTGGGAGAGAGTTTCTTGTTTGGCTTTGGTTGAGAGATTTGAATTGCAAAGGTTGAGAGACTTCAGGGTGATTTTATAGTCCGTGTAGGAAAAGGAGGGACAGGAGTGGCCTTGGGGTGGGGCAAGTGGTGCCACTAGGGCCCCCGAAAAAAATTTATTTATATAAAATTTATTTATATTATATATATATACATATTGGTAACAACGCATATTCACTTACGAAAAGTGCCATACTTCAATTCTCTCTGAAGTCATTCTATTTGCCTATTTTTATTTTATTTTTGCATTATAACCACAAACTTTACATAATTATTTTTAAATTAAATTATTTTTTCGTTTTTATAAAAAGCTTTTGAAAAAAAGGAAATCTCGAAGCTAACAATAGGAGGAGTATATATATATCCCCCAAACACTTTTTACTCCTCGCCTATGGTTCTATCGCTCATTATAAATATAAAAAAAGGTTTTCTCCTCCAAGAAAAGTACTTTCTTCATTCAAAACAAAACAAAAAAACCTTCATGGCTTATTCTTTCTCTTAAACTCTGATTTTCTAGTAAGTAATCAATATCATTCATGAATCTCCTTTTGGTTCTTTTTTCAATCTTTTGACAATTTTTGTTATTCTTTCAATTTTAGGAATTTCAACACCAAAAAGAGAACCCTAATTCCTAAATTCATAAAGACCACTCAAAAACAAATAGTCAGATTCAAATATCAATTCAAATTCAGGTATGTATCTAAATTTCAATCTATTCTATATATCACATGACTTATTTTATTAAGGCTTAAATGTCGAAATGGTCCCTGTGTTTTATCTCATTGGCCAATTTAGTCCTCATGTTATCAATTTGGCCAATTTAGTCCTTGTGTTTATATTTTTGGCAAATATGGTCCTTTTGATCAAAATTCTGTTGAAACTGAAAAAAAAAAATATTTAAATTAATTATAAATACTCAAATTCAAATCATAATAAAAACTTAATTATTAAAAATCATGTTCTTGCATTATGTAGCAAAGAAAGTTATTGAGTCAATCGTATTTTCTTGTTGCAATCATCTTCCTTCTCCACTACCAGAACACAATGTGTACTTTTTGGGGTTGAAGTGGGTGTAGTGACAGTGGCTATGGGTTTAGGAGGTGGTTGAGGTTTGAGCGTGAAATTGGGGGAGACAAATTTTTTTTATTAATTTCATTTTTAGATTGAATTTGGATATTTAATAATTAATTACAAATTTTTATTTTTATTTTTTTTCAATTTAAACAAAAATTTGACGGAAATGATCACATTTGCTAACATCTACAAACACAGGGACTAAATTGGCAAAATTGATAACACAATGATTAAATTGGCAGATGGGGTAAAACACAGGGACCATTTTGACATTTAAGCCTTTTAATAAATTATTATCACATTGATGATTGGTTAGATGAGAATATAGTTTTAGAAATATTTATCTATTTCTTGCTAGGGTTTTGGAATTTTTCTTTGTAATCTAAACATGCCACCTACTAGAAAATACATTTCTGGATATACAAAACGACTTAGAAAAATAAAAATCGAGGAATTGACTCAATCTCAAAGAGGAGCTCTTGATAGATTCATTGTTAAAGAATCACATGCTACAATTGATAAAAATATTTCCAATGAACAACAACAAGATGATGTTGAGGAATTGCAAGAGCTTCAAGGACATTCTTTGTGTTTAATGCACTATAATCTAATTTGTTGATGACATTTGTGTGCAACTACTCTTTAATTTGTAGTTGCCATTTTTTTTTTCCTATTAAACACAGATTGCTTATTAGAGGCAGCAAGGGACCTTATATGGGCACAAGAAGCTTATTTTTGTACCAAACATTTAACTTTATCAAATGGAAACATTTAAATCTTTATGAATTTGATTTCTGATTGTCATTACATATTTGTTGATGGTGGCTTTTAGTTATAAAAAAATTGTTTCTGACATTAAATTATGGCAAATTTTTATTTATAATATTTTTGTATTAGATTATGTGAGGGCCCAATTTAAAGTTTCACACAGGGCCCTCAAAATCTAAAAAATGGCCCTGAGGAGAGATATATGTTTTTTTCTCATATTAGAAAACATTCTCATACTAGGAAAGGAAAGTGGCTGACGGCCCCTGTAACAAATAGGAAAGGGAAATTTTTATTTTAATTTTATATTTTTTCTTCTGCGCTGTTTATTGTCATATATCCTTTTTCATGCAGCTTGATTTTATCCAACCCTATTATTGGGCAAAATTTTGGTAGAAGATGCTGGGGGGGCTTGACTGCACTAATTAAGGATGAGATGACATTGATCTCTTGATCTATCTTAATCCTCATGATTTACCCTGATGACTTAGCTTGTTGGCTCGTTATGCGTTAACAAAGAGAAAGAAAAGAAAAAAAAAAAAATGACTCAGGGACTAAAGTAATGAAATGTAAGATTGATACAATTTCAATTACTGGAATCAAGCAACGATTGGACCCAAAAAATAAAAAAGAGCAAAATATAGGAAGAAACACAGCACACCTTTTAAAATAGAGTTGAAGAAACCAACAGTTGAAGTAAAACTCTAAACCTCCATGCTGAAGTTGAAATAGTAGCAACACATTTTCTTTCATCTCTATCCGGATAACATACAAACGTTTGATTTCTCTTACTGAAAATTCATAATACAGCCTCCTGAATATGCTAGCACATGAGAAATTCGGATGCTAGGCTGACCACGGCTTCATTCAGATTGACTAAAGTCCAAGCATATTAATATAACTATTACAGACGTTAAAGAAAATAGTTGCTAGTTGTCGCCTTCAGTAAACTCCCAATCATTGATGAAGGATAAAATATGAACCCTAATGCCAGATATTCTGGACAGCCTGAACCTGGTTTGCAGCTCAACCTGCAAATCATTCTACCATATGCAAGAGGAGAATGGAAAATGAACTCTGACTTCTATCAAACCTGTTTTTTTCTTCTTTTTCTAGAGGAGGAGAAATGGATGGCTGCATACGAAGTTACTTTACAAGCAATATTTTTAGCTCAGATATTTAATAATTAAATGAACCCTTGATACCCTCAAGGCTCTCTCCCAAAGATAACCTGCAGGAAACATGTATCAAGAGTTACAAAATAACCCCGAGTAATTTGCCAATGCCTTGACGCGATTATTTATGTAGGTAAACTCTGTCTCTAGCTTGAATCTGAAACTGTAAGATAAAAATGACCAAAAAGTGAGAAAGAAAAGGTTGCAGCAGACACTAGCAACTTTTACAACACCAAAACAAGTAATCTCAAAAAACCAACACAAAATTACTCGACCAGCCTGGCAAACTAAGCACAAAATTAAAAGAAAAGGGCAGAGACAAAGCAATGCGCTGGTAAGGATTGAAACCTTTGCAGCAAAAACATTCCTATGCTAGTTTGGATGCTCAGGACATGCAGCTCATCCCATTATCACCAAGCACACCCACAAGCATGTAATTTTTGAAACTATAAGAAACTAAAATGCATACATTTAAGTAGCCAGAAAAATTGACTTGTTGCATAATTCAAAGGACCTTCTAGCTCCAAAAGACATGTTTTTAATATATAAATAATAATAATAATAAAAAATAAAAAATAAAAAGCTCCAAAATAAATGCTATTCCCCATCACCAAATAAAATAGTTTTATAGGCGCAGGATTAGTCATCTGATTTGACTTTTTATATATACACTTTCACTTAAAGAAAAATCACAACTTCCTTCAAGGCTCTATATACCACAAAAGATAGCAGGGTAGCATTATCTCAACAGTAGGAGAACCTACTATGCCAATATAACTTCAGCATCTTAGTAAGTACAGAAGCAAGGATGGCAGCCAACACAGCATATCTAATCCCCAACCTATGGTAAATTTGTTATACGTTAACATCACTGCCATAAAGCAAAGAATTCTTCAACAAGTTTTCAAAGAAACTTCCAGAAAGACCTGATTTATAATATGAATTGAGTGTAGACCAAATAGGCATGATCCACATCACTATCTACTATCTTCCTCAATTTCCAGATTTGATCCAATTCGTAATAAAATTTGGTGCTAGTAAATACGAAAGGTGGCTGCTGGTATAACCTGAAAGACCACAAACCACTGGAGACTGGCCTTGATGAGCACCACCAACACTGAATTAAAAACTCAGAAAATAGTGATAACATTTTAGAAGGAAGAGAAAGGTTCAAGAATTTATCCCAGATGTCAAATGATAGTGCGATACTCAGCTCGCCAACCTCCATTAGGTAGGGGATCTTTATGAATGCCAACTATTTGCTAGTCAGTACAGTTCTGAGGATATGTTTCAGTGTAATACCAGAAACTGTGTCCTTTAAGAGGTCCTAGACTGGTCCAACAACTGCCCTTGACTACTACTACCTTTAACCCATAGCAACACAACCTAACCTGAGTGTCTATACTATACAAGTTAGCCAACAGGCGAGTTAAAACAAGCAAATATGAAAACCCAACAAAGAATTAAGTCCCTAAAGTGCCCCAACACTCAACTGCAAAATGTTAAACATAAATTTTTTTCCTTCAATCAGCCAAATCAAATTTGTACTGTTGGCTAAGGTATTGCAATCATCTTAAGTTTTCTATATTCATATACAGGATACAAGAGCAGCCAAATCTACATTCTTACATTCAGGAAAAAGAGGCCTGACTTTTCACATTCTTAGTGAACCAGTTGGTAGTTCTCAACCTTTTTTCCTAATGAAAAGAAAAACAAAAGTCCTTTTTCCAAGGAAACAAAAATAAAAAGTTGGTGATTTGATGTTCTCATCAATCTTCATCATTGACCCCTTCAAAAGTTGGTAAAACCTACATTTTTTCAACTTTGGCCCTTATGTTATCTTCAAATTTCTAATCGTACAGGAAAAAAAATTTCCTAAAGACATGGAACTTACTTGTGCATACAGTACTTGAACTCTTGGCCCCTAACTAGATCTTTCTCTCCTTCTTCAAGCTACAACCAGAACACACGCCAGATAATAAGTATAACAGAACCAAGCCAACAAAGGAGAGTATAAAATAGTCCATCTTACCGGATCACACTCGTAGACAAGCTCATAACAAGTTGAAGAAAGGCATCGCAAAGCACAATTCTCTTTTGCTATCAAAGAAGACTTGCATTGCCAACCCCACAATCCGCTATTCCCGTAGTGAAAGGGAAAAAAAAAGGAGCAATCAGAGCACTATCTTATCTATGATTTGCAAGCTGACAATATGCTTACTACTAGGCAAAGCACAAAAAATTAGTAAATGGGAAATTAAAAAGAGAGGAGGTTGGTACCTCTCAATATCTGCATAACATTGGTTCTTCTTTTGCCTCGTCTCAATATCCTGCCAAATACCTACATACAAAAACCCATCAAGATTCAGAATCAATAAAAAGAAACAAAAATCCCAACAAGCGTAGTGTCGAATAAAGAAATTAATAGAAAGTAAGAAACAGAGGCATTACAGAGATTGGGCGACGAGACTTAGCGAGAACTGTGGGAGAGATAACAACAACAGTAACAAAACTAAAAGCACTGGAATTCCGAGCGAGGAAGAAGATGAAGAATGCTGATTCACCATTCTCTTTTCCTTCTTCTGGGAGTTGAATTTTGAACAATTATAACTTTCTGTTCTTGTTTCCGTCGAATTTTGTGAGACCAGCTGCACGGACACCTGACTCGACTTGGGCTCAGCTCAGTTATCTGCAGACGCTGCTTGATCAAGCTAATAGCCCAATTATCATCCCTATCGTTTGGCCCGTAAATTACTTTGATACAACCAATTTGACCACTTTGCCCAACAAAATATTGTGTTTTTTTTTTGGGTTAATGACCGTAAATTACTTTCATATCAATTAGTGCATGTGGGATTGTTTTTGTCAGAAAAAAAGAAGAATTTTGCTTGGGGTTGATTCTGTAAAAAAATAAAACAGAGAGAGAGAGATTGAGAGAAATTTGTTTGGGGTTGACGATTGTGCTTTTTGATTTGTATCAGATTGCAAATTGTTCCAAAAATGGGTATAATATTCAAGTGGAGAAAGAGAAGAAGTTGATCAAGTGCATGTGGAAAACAGTACTTGAATAACGATAGGATATCATCCTGACTTTATATTTGTGCAAGGATACTGTGATCCACCAAATTCAAGTGTTGTGAATGACTACAACTGATTAGTTATGAACTTATGACTAAAACAATGATTGGTTTGTCTTTGTCTCTTATTTATTTGCTTTTGTCTATTTATGCTAGGCTCTTTTGGCACCAATATTTACTAGAGAAATTTGTGTAGTTCCAATGTGTTTTACATGCATTTGATGGTTTAGCGTTCCTCCTGGAATGTTGGATTTAGTCTAGGCTCTTTGTCATCATATATTGTTGTTGAGGCCCAAAAAGGTCATGGGAAGTCCAAAGACGTTTAAAGCCCAATATAACATATAATGTTGATCATGCATTAATCCAAGCTGTATTTTGGGAATTAATTAAATAAATAAATAATAGTGTTCATGTCATGCGAAGCCAATAATACATTTTTCATATATCAATCACCTATCAAGCTCACATGAACCCAAGTCATGTGGTTTACGAGGCTTGCACGAGGGATTGTGGTGTGGAAGGTTACGGAGGCCCACAAGGCCCACAGAAGCTCTTGGATAATGGAGACTTCGGGTTAGCTACTTGGGAGCACCAAAGTCCAAGCTCATTACTTAGAGTTCTCTAATGTGGGTGAGCAAATGAGAAATTTTTCAAAGCACTTCCTTTTACCCTTAGGAAATAGTCATTTTTCAAATGTCTAGCTTTACTCGCTGGAAATAAGAATGTCCCAATACTCCCTATTACCCACTGGAAACAAGCTAAGTCCAACACTCCCTTTTACCCATAGGAAATAGTCATTTTCCAATAGATAGCTTTACTTGCTGGAAAATAGCATGCTCAAGTGCTCCCTTTTAACCATTGGAAATAGGCTGGTTCCAGCACCTCCTTTTACCTATTGGAAATAAGGGAAAACCCTCACCCTCTATAAATTGGGAGGCATTTGCTGGGCAAAATCAACCTCTCTTGGTTGCTGCAAGCTTCTCGAGCAACTGCGAGAACTCATCTTCCTTCCTCCCTTCCGCCTGCAAGCATTCAAGCGGCCATCCCAGCCATCAACCTCCATCCTTTGGCTGCCCCAAGCATTCCAGGCAGCCATCGACCAACATCTCTTGGTTGCTTAAGCACCCTAGCAACCATCAAGCCACTTTCCTTCTTCCCTTCGGCCTGCAAGCATTCCAGCGGCCATCCCAGCCATTCCTCAACCATCACAGCCATGTCTCCTACTTTCTCATCCTTGAAATTCATCTCCTCTATAAAGCCTCACCAAGCATAACTCCAAGATTTTCCTTCCTTTCAAGCTATAAACACCATAACCTTCAAATCTCAAGTTTTTCCTCCCATCTCCCTTCTCTTGAAACTCTTAAATACATAAAGCCTCACCAAGCATAACTCCAAGCTTTTCCTTCCTTCCAAGCTATAAACACCATAGCCTTCAAATCTCAAGTTTTTCCTCCCATCCTCCTTCTGTTGAAACTCTTGAATCTATAAAGCCTCACCAAGCATAACTCCAAGTTTTTCCTTTCTTCCAAGCTATAAACATCATAGGCTTCAAATCTCAAGTTTTTCCTCCCATCTCCATTCTCTTGAAACTCTTAAATACATAAAGCCTCACCAAGCATAACTCCAAGCTTTTCCTTCCTTTTAAGCTATAAACACTATAGCCTTCAAATCTCAAGCTTTTTCTCCCATCCTCATTCTCTTGAAACTCTTGAATCTATAAAGCCTCACCAAGCATAACTCCAAGTTTTTCCTTCCTTTCAAGCTATAAACACTATAGCCTTCAAATCTCAAGCTTTTCCTCTCATCCTCCTCTTGAAACTCTTAAATCCCCTTAGTCATAGCCACAAACAACAAATTATCAACACCCAAACTCAAGCATATCCAACACCAAGCCAAGCACATGCATTCTCATTTGCTAAACTTGTGGGTCATTAGCTCCCACACTCCAAGCTCTCATGCCAAGCTCACACAATCTCATATCAACATCAGCAAGTCATCTTCAACTCATCTTCAAGCTGCCGGAAACACCAACACCAAACACGCAGCCACTGGAAGAAGAACATAGTACTCTCCTAGGACTTGCTTCTCCCTCGGGATGCTTTGAGCCTAGTTCTCGCCAACTCAGAAAAAGGGGCAACGAAGGCTTAATCCACCACTCTATTGCGGTCCAAGAATCAACAAGCCCGAATGAGCATTCCGATGGAAAAAGACCCTAACAATTGTTACTATGAAATTATATTATTTTTACGTTATTCTGATGTGCTTCGTCTTTCCATTGCATATGTTAGAGTGTGGACTTAAGAAACTGATATATCTTGTGGAAGGTGATCCAAATTGTTCATAAATGCGCACGGCCCCTGTTTGTGTTTTACATGGAATTTATACAAAATTTTGAGAAAATATATATCATAAATTTCCCCTCTAAAGTTCTCCACAAGTATTGTTCCACAAAATTGTGTCTATGGTACAAGAAAAACCCCAAGTAAGGATGTCCATGCCAAAAAGGAGGAGCTGCCGCGGGATGGCTTGAGAGAGAGAGGGTTGCTTTGGTTTTTGTCTAAGGTGGTAGTACATTGCATAGTCTAGATGCCATATAACATGTCAAATTTTCTTTTTTGGATCGTAAATACACACGGGTCCTGTTTGTGTTTTACATGGAATTTATACAAAATTATGATAAAAAAAAATATATATCATAAATTTCCCCTCTAAAGTTCTCCACAAGTATTGTTCCACAAAATTATGTATGTTGATGCTCTTTTTGGAGAGGGTCAAGTTAGATAGGAAAGTGTAGGATCTTCAGCAAGGAAGATGGCTAGGACCTTCGGTAATGAGTATCCTGGAGAAGACATAGTAGGAGAAGCAGTTGTTAAGCTTCGGATAGGGAGGTAGAAATAGGAGGTTTGTACAAAGTTCAGATGTGGGACTTTGTGCTAGTTGTTGTGGTGGTGACACATTTCCTTGGAGACTAGGTTCGGTAGTTGGGAGCTTCGGCAGGTGTTGGTCGCCTTGGAAGGCTGTCTTCCTTCGGCAAGGAAGAAGGCGTGTCTCCCTTGGTGCTAGGTATGCTCGGTTGATTATGGTATAAATAGTAGTCCCCCAAGTTCGCGGTCAAGAAGTAACTTCTAGGTTAGGAACTTATAAGATTTTACATAATCTTGACCGAGCATTCCCAACTTAGTAGGACTCGTAGGGCATTCTCTAGTCTCCCAAGTTGGCAAGAGTATGGCCTAAGTGCTAGGCTAAGCAAGTGTCGTGCCTTTTGGTCAAGAGCCGTCTAGGTAGGTCTTGGCTTACCTTCGGCAGATTGGTGGAGCTGGGTCTTGGGCTTCGTTTTTTTCTTTTTGGGAAAAACCTTGGTCAGCAAGTGGACAAGTCTTCCCTCACCTTCTGCATGGTGTCTGCCGTTCGGTAAGGCCATGTTTTTTTTTTTGGGTAACCTTGGTCAGCAAGTGGGCAAGTCCCTTTGCAACTTCTGCATGGTGCCTGCCGTTCGACATGTTTGGATTTTTTTTATTTTGTTTTTTTGAGACCCCCAAATTTCTGCTCCCCACTTTCCTTCTATTGGGCCCGAGTTGGGGTTCGGTAAGGCATGGGGGTTGTGAGCTGGGCCCTGCGTAGGAGCTGGGCTTTGGTAAGGAAGTTGATAAAATCAGTTGTTAGGGTTTGGAGTTTAGAAGGGTGTATAAAACCTTTAGCAAGCCAAGGTTGGCGTCGTTTGCAAGCACTTTCAGCGTGTATTTCGAAAGCTCAGGTTCGGCAAAGGCTCTTGTGGAAAAATCTTTTAAAGCCAGGTTCGGCAGTCTGTTCGGGACGAGTTCGAGTCCGGCTCTGGATTTGTTGTCGTGCCCCCTTCGTGTATTTGTGCATAGCCATTGCCGTTCGGCAAGGGTTTGTTTGGTGAGAGAGTCGTTGGGGCGATGAGTCGAGGTTCTGGCCATTTTTCAGCCAAGTTGTCGATTGGCAAGGATGGGGTCTGGCCTCCATGGCGGTTGGGGAACTCTGAGAGGGGAGATCGAGGGATTTGAGGTGGTCCTTCAGCAAGTGTTGGGAGAGGAAGTGGCGATCGGCATGAAACTTTTCGAAGAGGTGTTGGTGAACCACCAAGGTCTTCTAGTGTTGTTGGTGTCAGAATCGTGGGTTGGGCCCCTTGAAACTTGGATGTGAACCTCCTGTGTGGGCTGGGGTCTCATAGTCTTCAGCAGGTCGTGCATTCGGCGGCTATGGATTTGCAATGATTGTCCCTTATCAAATTTAGTCGAATCTTGCTGTTCGGCAATAGTTTTTGCGGAGTTTCGTGTTCACGATTTCGGTCCATCTCCATGCTATCACGACTTCGGCTAAAGAGGAACTGGACCCAAGTTGTGCGTCTTGGAAGGTTTTGTCAAGGAAGTGGTTTGGAGCTAGGCCATCAATTTTCGTCAGGTGGGTTTGGGCAAGGTGAGAATTTTGGGACCCCTCCATTGTTTTTCTAGTTCCATTTTTTGGTAGACTCATGTTCGTATCTTTGGTAGGAGGGCTGCACTCGTGGGGTTGGGCCCTTCCGGTATACGAACCATCGGCAATTTTTTTGGGTCATGGGCTTGTCACCCGTGGAGCTGGTCCAATCAAGGCTTGGATGTGTCAAGGCTTCTTGGCAAGGCTAAGGTAACCTTTTTTTGTGAGGCCCCCTTTTTCTTCTGCATGGGCCTTGCCGTTCGGTAAGGCCAATTTGAGTTTTGAACGTGATGAACTTGATGTGCCTTGATTGATTTGAATTAGAACAGGGTCTAAAGATAAGAGGCTAGGCGCGGGGCTTCTCTATTGGAACCGGGTTCGGGAGTTGGAGCTGGGCTTTGCTTAGGCAAGTCAAGAATTTGGTGAGTCCCCCTTTTGTTTCTACACGGGTCTTGCCGTTTGGCAAGGTCCTTTCAAGTTCATCTCAGTTTTTTTTTTTTTTTTTGAATTTAAATTTCAAATTGTGTGTAGGTACAAGAGATTTGGGAGGGAAGATGAAAGGGTGCTAGGGTTTTCTCGTGAACCGAGAGGCGTTGGTACCCTTGGGGTTTTTATAAATAGGAGCTTCGGGTGAAAAAGGTCTCACACTTGAGAATTGAGAAAATTTTTGAGAAAGTGAGGAGGAGAAAAGGTGATTTCTGGCGAGAGACTTAGTGGTGGAGCAGTGATCAGAAAGATTTCCGACAAGCTCTCCGTGGCGGTGTAAACAAGGTTAGACCTTATTTCCCTTGAATTTTTGAATTGAAATGTCCTTTTTGTATGAACATGTTGAAAACTAGGATTAACACCTTGAGTATGAGTATGAACTTGATGAACACCTTGAACATTGAGATGAACTTGTTGAATGTATGTTTTAATCCTTTTTGCATGTGTATTAGTTCCTTTTTTTCTTGTTTCTGCAAATTGTAGATGTTTGAAAGTTCCAGAGAGAAAGCCATGACCCCCCTGCCTTTGGTGGGGAAGATACCGAAAGTGAGAGTTCCAAGTTCAGAGCCAAGCCTTTATGTTTGTTCTGAACGTGAGAGTGCCCGGGACAGAGGGTGTGGTGGAAGGTGTTATTGAGAGTAGGATGGTAGTGCATGAGCGTGAGAATGGTGAGCCATCCATAGACTTTGGGTTAGCTGCATATAATGAGATGCAGAGGAATTACAAGGAATTAGAGGCCATAGCTAATCAGGTTCTAGCTTTGCCTCATACACCTGAGTAAAACGACCACAATTCTTCTCTCTCTCTCTCTCTCTCTGACATTTACCAAGAATGATATAGATTCTTAAATATTATTTTACGCCCACTCGATGTTTTTGACAACATTGTTCTCTCTCTCCCTCCTCACACGCAGTGGCTCCTATCTTTTCTTCTTCTGCCCCCCCTCCCCTCCTTTCTCAAACAAAATTTGGAAATACAAAAGAAGAAATATATAGAAAAACTATTTCATTAATTCCTAACTCTCTTTTGGAAATTATTGTTGAGACCTCATAATAGCTTGTTTCAATGAGACGCATAAATATGATATTTGGTTTTTGGCTGAAGGAAAACCTAGAGAAATGGTTTGTAAAGTGTTCCTTCTGCTGCTTGCGACTTTTCTCATTGTTGAGATATTAGCTACACCTCCACCACGACCCAACCCCGCCGGTGCCGCTGATGAAGATGTATGTATTTCTTGCTTCATTTTTGTGTATTTCTTTACCATCTTCCCTTCCTGAGAGATACTTGAATTTTATGTGTCTGCTACCTGATATCCTTCTATTGCTCTTGTCATTCCAAATTTGAATCGGCATTTCAATTGATTCCACAACTTGCAAACTCGTGATAAAGTTCTTAAGCCAAATAGCTTGACTTGTTGGTTCATAACAAACAATAGCTTGACTTATTGTTATTAGTCGAAGCTTAGACGAGACCCTGTTTAACATATGATGTAGTCGGAGAAGTTTCGAGACTTTTTTGCCTTTCTTAGTAGCAGTTAGATCTTGTAACTGAAATATATGTTGTCTTTCTTGTTTTATACTATGTGGTGGGGAATGTGATTTTTGAAATGGCACCACCGTCTTGCTTACCACCAAGAAGCAAGATCAAGATCCAACTTCATGTTTTTTGTCTAGTCATGGTAGCAATCGTGTCATTTCTTCTTTGGCTATTCTCACCTAAATTGCGCTCACTATACTGTCAATGGGGAGATTCCAAGGACCGCGTTTCCTGTGGATTTTGGGAATTTCGCACCCTCACCATTTGCTAATGTAGTCGGAAAAATATTTTCAGATGAATTACAAGGAATTAGAGGCCATAGCTAATCAGGTTCTAGCTTTGCCTCATACACCGGAGTAAAACGACCACAATTCTTCTCTCTCTCTCTCTCTGACATTTATCAAGAATGATATAGATTCTTAAATATTTTTTAGGACCACTAGATGTTTTGGACAACATTGTTCTCCCTCTACCTCCTCACACACAGTGGCTCTCTATCTTTTCTTCTTCTGCCTCCTCTCCCCTCCTTTCTCAAACAAAATTTGGAAATACAAAAGAAGAAATATATAGAAAAGCTATTTCATTAATTCCTAACTCTCTTTTGGAAATTATTGTTGAGACCTCATAATAACTTGTTTCAATGAGCCGCATAAATATGATATTTGGTTTTTGGCTGAAGGAAAACCTAGAGAAATGGTTTGTAAAGTGTTCCTTCTGCGCTTGCGACTTTTCTCATTGTTGAGATATTAGCTACACCTCCACCACGACCCCGCCGGTGCCGCTGATGAAGATGTATGTATTTCTTGCTTCATTTTTGTGTATTTCTTTAACATCTCCCCTTCCTCGCAGATACTTGAATTTTATGTGTCTGCTCCTGATATCCTTCTATTGCTCTTGTCATTCCAAATTTGAATCGGCATTTCAATTGATTCCACAACTTGCAAACTCGTGATAAAGTTCTTGAGCCAAATAGCTTGACTTGTTGGTTCATAACAAACAATAGCTTGACTTATTGTTATTAGCCGAAGCTTAGACAAACCCTGTTTAACATATGATGTAGTCGGAGAATTTTCGAGACTTTTTTGCCTTTCTTAGTAGCTGTCAGATCTTGTAATTGAAATATATGTTGTCTTTCTTGTTTTATACTATGTGGTGGGGAATGTGATTTTTGAAATGGTACCACCGCCTTGCTTACCACCGAGAAGCAAGATCAAGATCCAACTTCTTGTTTTTTGTCTAGTCATGGTAGCAATCGTGTCATTTCTTCTTTGGCTATTCTCCCCTAAATTGCGCTCACTATACTGTCAATGGGGAAATTCCAAGGACCGCGTTTCCTGTGGATTTTGGGAATTTCGCACCCTCTCCATTATCTAATGTAGTCGAAAAAATATTTTCAGGGGAATTACAAGGAATTAGAGGCCATAGCTAATCAGGTTCTAGCTTTGCCTCATACACCGGAGTAAAACGACCACAATTCTTCTCTTTCTCTCTCTCTCTGACATTTATCAAGAATGATATAGATTCTTAAATATTTTTTTAGGCCCACTCGATGTTTTGGACAACATTGTTCTCTCTCTCCCTCCTCACACACAGTGGCTCCTATCTTTTCTTCTTCTGCCTCCTCTCCCCTCCTTTCTCAAACAAAATTTGGAAATACAAAAGAAGAAATATATAGAAAAGCTATTTCATTAATTCCTAACTCTCTTTTGGAAATTATTGTTGAGACCTCACAATAACTTGTTTCAATGAGCCGCATAAATATGATATTTGGTTTTTGGCTGAAGGAAAACCTAGAGAAATGGTTTGTAAAGTGTTCCTTCTGCTGCTTGCGACTTTTCTCATTGTTGAGATATTAGCTACACCTCCACCACGACCCAACCCCGCTGGTGCCGCTGATGAAGATGTATGTATTTCTTGCTTCATTTTTGTGTATTTCTTTAACATCTTCCCTTCCTGATAGATACTTGAATTTCATGTGTCTGCTCCTGATATCCTTCTATTGCTCTTGTCATTCCAAATTTGAATCGGCATTTCAATTGATTCCACAACTTGAAAACTCGTGATAAAGTTCTTGAGCCAAATAGCTTGACTTGTTGGTTCATAACAAACAATAGCTTGACTTATTGTTATTAGTCGAAGCTTAGACGAGACCCTGTTTAACATATGATGTAATTGGAGGAGTTTCGAGACTTTTTTGCCTTTCTTAGTAGCTGCGATAGATCTTGTAACTGAAATATATGTTGTCTTTCTTGTTTTATACTATGTGGTGGGGAATGTGATTTTTGAAATGGCACCACCACCTTGCTTACCACCAAGAAGCAAGATCAAGATCCAACTTCTTGTTTTTTGTCTAGTCATGGTAGCAATCGTGTCATTTCTTCTTTGGCTGTTCTCACCCAAATTGCGCTCATTATACTGTCAATGGGGAGATTCCAAGGACCCCGTTTCCTGTGGATTTTGGGAATTTCGCACCCTCACCATTTACTAATTTAGTTGGAAAAATATTTTCAGAGGAATTACAAGGAATTAGAGGCCATAGCTAATCAGGTTCTAGCTTTGCCTCATACACCGGAGTAAAACGACCACAATTCTTTCTCTCTCTCTCTCTCTCTGACATTTACCAAGAATGATATAGATTCTTAAATATTTTTTTAGGCCCACTCGATGTTTTTGACAACATTGTTCTCTCTCTCCCTCCTCACACGCAATGGCTCCTATCTTTTCTTCTTCTGCCTCCTCTCCCCTCATTTCTCAAACAAAATTTGGAAATACAAAAGAAAAAATATATAGAAAAGCTATTTCATTAATTCCTAACTCTCTTTTGGAAATTATTGTTCAGACCTCACAATAACTTGTTTCAATGAGCCGCATAAATATGATATTTGGTTTTTGGCTGAAGGAAAACCTAGAGAAATGGTTTGTAAAGTGTTCCTTCTGCTGCTTGCGACTTTTCTCATTGTTGAGATATTAGCTACACCTCCACCACGACCCAACCCCGCTGGTGCCGCTGATGAAGATGTATGTATTTCTTGCTTCATTTTTGTGTATTTCTTTAACATCTTCCCTTACTGATAGATACTTGAATTTCATGTGTCTGCTACCTGATATCCTTCTATTGCTCTTGTCATTCCAAATTTGAATCGGCATTTCAATTGATTCCACAACTTGAAAACTCGTGATAAAGTTCTTGAGCCAAATAGCTTGACTTGTTGGTTCATAACAAACAATAGCTTGACTTATTGTTATTAGTCGAAGCTTAGACGAGACCCTGTTTAACATATGATGTAATCGGAGGAGTTTCGAGACTTTTTTGCCTTTCTTAGTAGCTGTCAGATCTTGTAACTGAAATATATGTTGTCTTTCTTGTTTTATACTATGTGGTGGGGAATGTGATTTTTGAAATGGCACCACCGCCTTGCTTACCACCAAGAAGCAAGATCAAGATCCAACTTCTTGTTTTTTGTCTAGTCATGGTAGCAATCGTGTCATTTCTTCTTTGGCTGTTCTCACCCAAATTGCGCTCACTATACTGTCAATGGGGAGATTCCAAGGACCCCGTTTCCTGTGGATTTTGGGAATTTCGCACCCTCACCATTTACTAATGTAGTTGGAAAAATATTTTCAGAGGAATTACAAGGAATTAGAGGCCATAGCTAATCAGGTTCTAGCTTTGTCTCATACACCGGAGTAAAACGACCACAATTCTTCTCTCTCTCTCTCTCTCTGAAATTTACCAAGAATGATATAGATTCTTAAATATTTTTTTAGGCCCACTCGATGTTTTTGACAACATTGTTCTCTCTCTCCCTCCTCACACGCAATGGCTCCTATCTTTTCTTCTTCTGCCTCCTCTCCCCTCCTTTCTCAAACAAAATTTGGAAATACAAAAGAAAAAATATATAGAAAAGCTATTTCATTAATTCCTAACTCTCTTTTGGAAATTATTGTTGAGACCTCATAATAGCTTGTTTCAATGAGTCGCATAAATATTATATTTGGTTTTTGGCTGAAGGAAAACCTAGAGAAATGGTTTGTAAAGTGTTCCTTCTGCTGCTTGTGACTTTTCTCATTGTTGAGATATTACCTACACCTCCACCATGACCCAACCCCGCCGGTGCCGCTGATGAAGATGTATGTATTTCTTGCTTCATTTTTGTGTATTTCTTTAACATCTTTCCTTCCTGATGGATACTTGAATTTTATGTGTCTGCTACCTGATATCCTTCTATTGCTCTTGTCATTCCAAATTTGAATCGGCATTTCAATTGATTCCACAACTTGCAAACTTGTGATAAAGTTCTTGAGCCAAATAACTTGACTTGTTGGTTCATAACAAACAATAGCTTGACTTATTGTTATTAGTCGAAGTTTAGGCGAGACCCTGTTTAACATATGATGTAGTCGGAGGAGTTTCGAGACTTTTTTGCCTTTCTTAGTAGAGGTAGAATCTTGTAACTGAAATATATGTTGTCTTTCTTGTTTTATACTATGTGGTAGGGAATGTGATTTTTGAAATGGCACCACCGCCTTGCTTACCACCAAGAAGCAAGATCAAGATCCAACTTCATGTTTTTTGTCTAGTCATGGTAGCCATCGTGTCATTTATTATTTGGCTGTTCTCACCCAAATTGCGCTCACTATACTGTCAATGGGGAGATTCCAAGGACCGCGTTTCCTGTGGATTTTGGGAATTTCGCACCCTCACCATTTGCTAATGTAGTCGGAAAAATATTTTCACTCTTGATAATTACTATAAATGTAGTTGAAAAAACGTTTTTTTTTACACACTTCCATGTTGAAAATGCACAATTCCGACAAATTATATTGATCACAAATAGTAATTTAGGGTTGGAAATACTGTTTTCGACAAACAGTCATTGGTGGAAAATATAACGTTGCAAAAATAAAGATATTGATTAAAAGTTTAAAACAAAAAACAAAAAAACTATTCCCAATAGTTGCGTAAGTATGTACGACCATAGTTATGGTTGGAAATGAATTTTTATAGTCGTTTTTGAAAACTTGTTTGCAACATAAATTTAAGCAATATTGACGAAATATGTGCGTTGGAAATACATTATTCCCGACGGCGTGGTCAGGAAAAAACTATTTCCAACCAACGTTTTTCCAAAGACTTTCATCCACAAAAGACCTTTTTCGACCACAAACCGCCCTCGTTAAAGGCATTCTCAAAATTGAAGGAAAAAGAAAAGAAAATTGATTCATTTAATTGGTTTCTTATGCTAGTTCTAGGTAGAAATGGTTGCATCTGCATGTTGTCTTTCTTGCTTTATATTTTCATAACATCTAATACTATGAATGTTGGAAACATTTTGTTTAATAATGTGGTGCAAGAGAATGTGATTTTTAAAGAGCCACCACCACCTTGCTTACCACCAAGAAGGAAGACTAAGATCCAACTTGTTCTCCTTTGCCTCGTCATGGTAGCAATCGGGGCATTTCTTCTCTAGTTTGTTCTCACATGGATTGCACTCACTATATAGTGAATGACGAATGAGAAAGTATGGGGAAATTCCAAGGACGCTGTTTCCTTTGGATTCTGGGAATATCGCACCTTCGCCATCTGCTACTTATGGACCCATGTCAACACCAACAACACCTCTAATCCTAAGTCCTCCACATGTCCTAAGCTGCCATGGATGTAAATATCCCAATTTTCATTTATATCTATCTTATCCATATTGTGGCAAGACTTGGACATTATCCGTAACTTAATTAGTTTCTGATTTACTATTATGATAAATTCTAAGACTTATTACTTCATTTATATGGGTTATTTGTAGCATGTGTGGTACTCTTTCCCTAATGAAGGATTCAGTTCAAACTCTATTTTTTCCAAGATGTGGCAACGTATGATAATATATTTAGATTAATTTATCAACTGTAAATCTGTAGAGGAAGTGAAAAATTGAGAAATTGAAAGGGGGTTAATAAACAAGTTTAACTAGTTTTGTTACCTCAGTTCTTTATTTGATCCATTTTGTCATGTTTTAGGTACGTTATTAAACTCTTAATCATTATTTTTTACCTCATAAAGATCAATTTGTGATGACATTGAAATAAGAAGCCACTTTCTAGTTTGTAGAGTAGAATATATTTTAGGTAATCTAGTCCATACTCTATTTTGAAAATCTGTAGAGGAAACGAAAAATCGGAGAAAACGAAGGGGGTTAATAAATAAGTTTGAGAAGAGGAGCGGCCATGATTATGATAATATAAGAGGAAGTGGAGAGGAGAGGAGAGGAGAGGAGAAGAAGGGTTTAAGGTTTGGTTTCGTGTGTTTTTTCTTAGAGTTTTCATCATTTTCTTTTCTTTTTTCCCCCTTTTTCCTAAATGCCATATAACAATCTTTTTAGTAAAACATTTTGGGTTGTAAGTCGGTGCGATGTTCTCTTTCACTTTATGCCTCGTACTCATGTTGTCTCTTTTTACCAAGATGTTTGCTTGGGTCATGGTTACTCAATTGGAATCCAACATTCACAAGTTTAACTTGGTTGTTAATGAACACAAAACTATACAAGTGCTTCAAATCTCCATGAAACATTCCCAGTTTGTGTATGCATGTTATGTCCCTAATCAAATTTCTAACATTTGTAAGAATAACACATTTGTAAAAATAAATTACATAAAATTGATATAACACAAAGAACCAATACTAACCGAACTTGTTTGCACCACAAATCACAAAAACACTCACTACTAACCATTAAATCAACCGTGTCCTTATCATCCTCATCAATAATTAAACAATTTTGACATTTTGTAACCAATCTTCAAGAGTAAGATCATACTTCCTAACATTTGTAAGAATAACACATTTGTAAAAATAAATTACATAAAATTGATATAACACAAAGAACCAATACTAACCGAACTTGTTTGCACCACAAATCACAAAAACACTCACTACTAACCATTAAATCAACCGTGTCCTTATCATCCTCATCAATAATTAAACAATTTTGACATTTTGTAACCAATCTTCAAGAGTAAGATCATACTTATCGTAACAAATTGAGATCCTGATCTTCAACATGGCGACCAACATGCTGAACATGCGCATATAACCAAAACTACTTTAAAATTAAAAACAAAATAAGATTATGTATCCTATTTTTACAGAGCACAACTATTTCACAATTTTTTCTAACAACGAGACATGAAATTAAGTGCAATAAGTCTCAGTATTCATCTTAATAGTAACATCATTTTTTATTTATTTAACCGAACACTAGCTAATTAAAAAACATAAGCATCATGTGACTAATTATTATCCTAATATGGACAAGACACAAATGAATAATATGTGAGACAATTCATAAATTCACATTTAGGGTATCCGATGAGGACATGTGGAGCACTTGGTATTCGTGGTGCTATTGGTGTGGGGTCGGATCCCCTTCTACCTTATGATTCACCATTCGCTTATATAAAGTCTACGAACAACTCCATAAGACTCACGCCAATAACTACTAGAATAAGGCACAAGACAACAAGCTGGATCTTGCTTGTAGGTAGGGAAGGCGATGATTTAGTGGGTGCCACTTCAAAAACCACATTCGATTGCACTACATGATCAAACAATAAATATAACTAATCAATTAATAACTTAGTAACAAAACATTAAACCATTCTAGTTAATTATTTAGACAATTCACTATAACAACAAATGCATAGACTAGAAATAAATTTTAAAACAGAACTGAAAACTGGTCCACAAAACCAAAAAGCTAGCAACATGCCAACATACCCATCTCTGCAATTATTTGATTGGATTTAAATCAACCGTTTAAATCCTCAAAGTCATATCATAATTTGGCAGACACACCATAATCATAAAACTATTTTAACTACTTTCACAAATTGTTCTAACAACCAACAGGAAATTAAGGGCTATAGGTATGAGTATTGATCCTAATAATAATATAAGTTAATTATAGAAAATAAGCATCATGTACCCAAGTCTTGACACAATATGGACATGACACAAAAGATTAGTATGTGGTTTCTTATGCTAGTTCTTGGTTGAAATGGTTGCATATGCATGTTGTCTTTCTTGCTTTATATTTTCATAACATCTAAGACTATTAAAGTTGGAAACATTATTGTTTAATAATGTGATGCAGGGGGATGTAATTTTTGAAGAGGCACCACCGCCTTGCTTACCATCAAGAAGCAAGACCAATATCCAACTTGTTCTCCTTTACCTCGTCATGGTAACAATTGGGGCATTTCTTCTCTAGTTGTTCTCACCCGAATTGCACTCACTATATAGTAAATGGCAAATGAGAAAGCATGGGGAAATTCCAAGGATGCCGTTTCCTGTGGATTCTGGGAATATCACACTCTTATTGTCTGCTACTCATGGACCCATGTCAACACCAACAACACCTTTAATCCCAAGTCCTCCACATGTTTTAAGCTGCCCTGGATGTGGATATCCCAATTTTCATTCATATGTGTCTTGTCCATATTGTGGCAAGACTTGGACATTATCCGTAATTTAATTAGTTTCTAGTTTACAATTAGGATAAATAGTAAGAATTATTGCTTAATTTATATGGGTTATTTGTAGCATGGGTGGTACTCTTTCCTTCAGAAAGGATTTGGTTCTGACTCTATTTTTTCCAAGATGTGGAAATGTAGGATAATATATTTAGACTAACCTATCAACCGTAATCTGAAAGAGAAAGCGAAAATTCGAGAAAGTGAAGGGGGGTTAATAAACAAGTTTGAAAAGAGAAGCGGCCATGATTACGATAAGATAAGAGGAAGTGGAGAGGAGAGGAGAAGAATGGTTTAGGGTTTGGTTTGGTGTGTTTTTTTATTAGAGTTTTACTCTTTTTCTTTTTTTTTCCCTTTTTCCTAAGTGCCCTATGACAATCTTTTTAGTGAAACATTTTGGGTTGTAAGTCGGTGCAGTGTCCTCTTTCACTTTATACCTTGTACTCATGCTCTGAGCTCTATAAGGGTGGCTACCTTCAAAAAAAATTTGTCGGCCACGTGACAATTTTCTTTTAGCCGGCCAAAACCTTGATAGGGGCATGTCGGCTGCAAATTGTCATACTGTCATGCTCTGGATATGCTTGAAATGTTTACTTTCATATCTTATTTTTAGTCACACGATTAATTAATTATACTAATAATGCAATGAGGAGAAAGGGAAGAACCCTAAAGGTAAGGCCAGAAGGGAGTAATAAATCAATAGAAAAAATCCCTTCCCGGTGGATTGGGACTCCACGTCTGATAGGAGCAAGCAGAGTTTGCTTATTTAGTAGAAAGAATGAAACTGTCAATAATACCTTGAATTTTTGAAAAAGAACGACCTCAAAAGAACATTGGACGTGTGATGGGCCTTGAAGACAATGGTAGTCATGTTGTAGTGGGAGTGTTAGTAATGGATGATGAAATGAAAGAATTATATAAGATACATTGTGGGGGTTATAAAATGGTAGTGATGAATGTTGGAATTTTAAAAAGGTTTTAAAATTTTAATTATTTTATTTATTTAATTATTTTGGCTATTTACTTTATTTATTGTGGAGGTTATAAATATTTAATATTCAGGTTTTATTTATATATTGAATGCCTTAATTTTGTGGTTGGTGAACTTTTATGGTTGGTGAAGGTTACATGTTATTGGATGCCTATAAAAGGCCACTCCTCCTTCACATTTAAAACAACAATAATACACCATCAGAATATCACATACCACAATCACCACCACAAACTAATTCTCTCATTTTCTACCTTTATATATATATATATATATATTCTCTACTTTATATTATAATTTTGGCAATGGTTTTGTGACTTGGATACTTATATCCATCTATGAACGTGCTCATACCGGATCTTGAGTTTGTGTACAAGGGGTCGTATCTTGGAGTCTTGTAAACCGCGCAGTATCTGCACGTAGGGAGGCTACAAAGGCTTCAGGATAGCATCTTTGACGTGCTTCACCGTACCAAACTCACCTTCTTTTTTATTATTTATTATTCTTTTACTTACCTATTATTTTGTTTTCTTCAATTTCATTATACCTTAAAAGCTTTCCAATTTATTTATATGTTATTTATAATATAATGTTTTTGTATTTGTCTTTACGGTAGAAAAGAAAACTATATTTTTTTTATAACAATCTAAAGCATTTGTATGTTAAAGTTGTTTTCTTCCCGTACTGCTATTGCTTTAATACATTTGAACTCTTTGACGAAAGTTTTTGCATTTGTATTGGATTTCCAAATTGAAAATTACGATTTGTTTTTGGGTAGATGCAATTTAAAGCTTTCATGTTGTAGTATTTTTTGTGTGTAAATTTCCTTTGTTGGCGTAAAAGAAAGTGTGATTTTAAGAGTCTGTTTATAGTTTTTGCTTGAGAGTATAAGAGTTATTATATTGTTAGGATTGTTGAAGTTGAAACAAAGAACTATTTTTTATTTGTTATATGTGAAACCATACATCTTTGAAGTTGTATCTGTTAAGTATGAATTATAAATCATCTGTGTTTTAAATTAATTGCAACTCTTATAATTATGACATTATTTCTTTGTATAAATTCGGCTACACATTAAATTTATGGTTTTTGGTGTGTACGTTATTCATTGCACACTTGTATTTTATAATTGAGAGTTTGCTATAATGAAATTTAAGGTCTGATTAATTAATTTATTTTGTTTCAAATAAAAAATAACAAAAATTATTTCCTTAATTAATTTACTCTTAAGCTTTACACTGGCCATTCATTTGGAATGACAAATCGATATTTTACGAAGCTTAGACTACAAGTACAACTTATTTTATTAATATGTTTAATTGATGACTTTATTTCAATAGCGTTGGTATATTAATATTGTAATCATATTATTACTTATGTTGGATGTCAATTATCTTTGATTTTGGAAAATGGATCAAATTACGTTATGTGTGGTGTCTTTCGAGTATTTGATATAAATATACATATATATTGCACTAACGATTGTGTTCAAGCTTATCTTATTTATGGGAATAGAAATTTACATGATTTTCAAGCATGATGGAATCGAGATACTAGGGGTCAAGTATCATATTATACTAATTAATTCTCTATCTTATGCAATTGTGAGCATTGCTACAATGCATGTGGTACAATTTATTTTGGCTAATTGATACAGCAGTTTTTGGAACCAACCTCAATTTATTGAGAACTAAATCTTTTACATTTATGGAGAAATTAAATTTGACACTATTCTATCTATTTTGTGGATATGTGTGTATACTTTCAAAATACAAAAATATATTTCATTACTTATCCTTTTGTTGAAATGAATTTTCCAGATTTAACCTAAGGGTCACACTTGTTTCTAATTGCCATATATTTATTTTTGGCAATAAAGTTGTTAATAAAGTTGGGTTATTATTGCTGTTAACATGACCAACTTTATGAAATCTAATTACATTTTTGTGTGTTAATACTTTTAAGGTTGGCATGAGTTTTTTTGTTTGGAACTTGCAAAAGGAAGAGAAAAAAAGAAGAGGAAAATGTTGTAAATGCATGAGTTGGTGGATGACCACCATACCTCTTAGCATTCACCCTTTCTAATTCTATGTAACCTATACACTAAATACCATAGTTATGGGCTTGTAACTTATGAGTTGTTAATGTCTTCTTACCATTGTAAGCCTATAAATAAGAGGTCTTATCAAGATGAGAAATACAAGTTGATTGAACAATTTCTATTGTCTTCCTCTACTTTCCAATTCTCTCTACAATTTCCCCTTAGTTATATAACACGTTATCAGCATCGACATTGCTCTTGGTATGTTTTCTTTCTCTGAATTTTCTTTCTTTTTATATGAGCTAGAGTCATCACATGGTATAGAGTTTCTTTGTACTCACCATCAGACTTCATCATGCTCGTTTAAGAAAAAAAAAATCCTTATTCTTATTACACATGAATATAATGCCATTTTTTTTATTTATTTGTTTGTTTATTTGATCTTAAGTATGATCTTAATTATTATAATGAGTTTGTATTATACAAAAGATCAGGGCCCGAAGTTCCTCAATCCTCATCATATAACTTGATTAGGACATAGTGCCCTTTTGATTGAATCAAAACCTGAAGTTCTTTGATTCCAAATAATTGAGGTTGTGAAGTTCCGTGAATTTAAAGAGCACGTAAGGACATGAAACTCCTTGATTTTGTATTAATCAAAATCAGAATTCCATGAGGTCTACATATGTCAAGAACTCTGAAACAGAAGTTTTGAATGCATATACATCGATTTGAGTATGAAGTTGAAAGCACAACTATTAATTCAATTTATTTAGATCTACGTATTTAGAACTTGAAGTTTCGAATATATATTGATATGAACCTGAATTCCTTAGTTTTTCATGGATCTTAATACTATATATGAACCTGAAGTTCATTACTTATTTGTGCCTATATGAACCTGAATTGGTTGGAAATCCAATTCTTAAAATTGTAGTTTGATCTACATATTGAATCCACATTAATATTATATTATCTTGGAATTTCATAGTCTTTAATTTATTTATTTTATTCCTCATTTATACAACTTTACTCATTTTATTTTATTTATGTTGGGTTATTAGTTAATTTCGTTTTACAATCGTAATATAGTATTGATACTTATGGTTATTTTATATATATAACTGAAATCTTAATTGCCAGAAGCAATTAATGCCCGTTTATACAAAACGAAAAGATAATATAGGTTACACTCTATGTGTATTATGATGGAGCTGAAAAAAAGAGGGGAATTAAGACCCGAAGATCTTGATCCTCAATATATTTAATGAAGGACTTGAAAATCCTATATTCTATACATGTAAAGGAATGAGCCAGAAGCTACAATTTCTATACATCTAAAAAGGCAAGAAAATCCTTTTATATATGTGTATGTACATATATAATTTATGGTTCACAAAGTGAAAAGGTGATTAAATGTTAACGTGAACCACGTTGATCAATACCAAATATTAGTTGGTTCTCTCATTGTTATGGTTTATAAATTTGAAGACACTCATAAGCTGTGTAGTCTCGTTTGAGCTGTAAATCCCACTATACAGTAATGTGTTCAATTTATTGTGAACAACTTTAGCACCATGTACCTGAATGAAAAAGGAATTTTGTTAATTCAGATATTGGAACCTGAAGTCCATATCATAATAATTTAAACCTGAAGTTTAAATATTGAACAAATGTGATAATTATAGAACCAAAAGTTCTAAGTGATATGAGGAAATTATTGGTGCATACTATATTATATTTATAGTCAATTAAGGTTTAAATATTCCTAAATTCATTTTCAATTAATTGGGACAAGAAGATCTCCCATATCAATACTTGTAAAATAACTATTTGTGGACTTGAAGTTCCTCATTTTTCTCAAAAGGGATAAAAGACCAGAAGTTCTTCAATCACTTTTATTGAAACCAGAAGTTTCAACTATTTATTTTATATGTAAGGACCAGTTCTTAAAAGGCAATCCTTATAATATAAATATTTGTGGACTTGAAGTCCCCAATTCGTAAAACACAAATGAAGACATGAAGCTCTTTGATTCTTTTTTCATTGGAACCAGAAGTTCCAACAATTTATTTTATTTTATTTTTATATTCAGTTATTTGTTTTCATTTCAATAATTTATATTTAAGGACGTGAAGTTCTTCATATGACCCGAAGTTCAAATATCTTAGGACCCGAAGTTCTTATTAAGTCTAATCCAAACTAAAAGTTTCGGCCATATGTGCATTAAAATAGGTAAATTCTAGAACCTGAAGTTCTAATTGTGTCAACCTCCAAATTGATATTTCAACAAGTGCATATGTATTATGAATATGGGTGAAAAATATACATCATGTTAAGAACTTGAAGTTTCAACATTGTTTGGATTTCAGATTTTCTATATTTTATATATATTATGATCATTTTATTTTATTACCTTGAAAAATATCATATTAATACAAATTTAGACCTGAAGTTCAAAACCAAATATTCTTTTTAAATTTGATGTATGTACTCGAATCTGCAGTTCCAAATATATGTTAATATATATCCAAAGTTCATCATTTTTATTGAGATTAATATTAATATGAACATGTAGTTCATATCCTGTCAAGAACCTCAACCTGGTATAACATATATAAGATGTTAATTGAACCTGAAGTTCATAATCAAACGTTGTTTCTTTTATCTTTATCATGTTTTTCACAATGGAATCAAAATATTGTAACCAAATTATAATTGGAACTTTCAAGTTCCTTGGTTCTTAATTTTAATTATTTTGATATATAACTTGAACCTAGTTCAAAGCACAAAATGAAAAGATAAGACCATTCCGGAAGAATGGCATGCAAAAAATCGTTCCATAAGAACGACATGTTTTATGTACAAAAAGAGTGTTCCAGAAGAACGACTTGCATTATGTACAAAATATCATTCTACAAAAGACCATTCTAGAGGAAATGCTTGAATCATCCCAATAATACATTGAATAGATTAAAGTCCCAGGAAGGACTGATCAATTCATAATTGTATATCATTTTGTACCTCTCTAGCTTATGATTTGGTTATGTTATTGAGTTAAACTTGTGCTTTTAATCCCTTTTCTGTTTGTCATTCAGTTCATTGGGCCTTAGGTAGCAATGGTGGCTTTGGATAAGAAAAGTTGCACAATTGGGCAAAAACGGCAAGACTGAGTTAGTAATTTGTTTGGGCCTTAACTTCCTCCTCCCAACTTGGACTGGCCCAAATAATATGTGGATGGAAAGAAGAGATTCTGAACTCCAAGATGGACTGCTCAAACGTATCCATTGATGAAGTCAAGCCCAATCCGTGGTCCCATCAAGTTGCACCATGCTCAGGATTGCAGCTGCCAGCTAATGAGCTTGTCACCTCCTTTAACCCATGTGCCTCACCCCAGCTGTATCTGACTTCGGCAGCCAAAAAAAGACCACATGGGTTGGCAGCCAAAAGAAGACCACATGGGTTGGCAGCCAAAAGAAGATCACATGGTTTGGCAGCAAAAGGCAGCCACAACTCGTGAGCTTTGAACCCATGTGAATAAAGCCTGAGGTGCTGCAGCAAATGATGAAGGATGGTGTTGGAATTCATCATGATGTTCCTCCCTCTTAGCCCTATAAATAGAGAGGGCTTCAAGCTTCAGAAAACACACATCCACCCCATACACTCTAGGTACACAGCCTGATACTCTAAACTGCCCCAAATCACCAAAACAGCTCCAGAAAACCTCTCTTCCATTTCCCTACGAATTTCCTCTTTCTCAGCCACCACCACTCACTCAAACTCATCCCAAATCACCTCCATATCCTTCATATATCATTCTAGACGTGGAGAAGCTCTTGAAGAAGCATTGGACACCACAAGAACTTCAGAAAAGGGTTTCTTTTACTCTTATGGTTTTCATTATGTTTTCCCATTTCTGTTTTAGTTTCTTTTCCATTATGAGTAACTAAATCCATAACTAGGGCTTCGATGTAACCTAACATGAATATTCTGGGTTTATAAGTTTGGAGTTTCAAGTTTGATTCATGATTCATGTTCTTATTCATTATGCTTATAAGTTAACATGCTTGTTTGAATGATTGATCACCATCAGAACTTGTTTGTTAACTATCTTGGTTTGAATTAAGAGTAGACACCATGCTTTAATTCGAATTGAACTATGAATAGGAAGAGTATGTATGGACATTCGACAACAGGGATTAGATACATGCTTGGTTGTTTAAATTGTTCTTCTATGCTTAATGGGTTCCTAATGCTTAATTTTAGGTTAGACAACAAATGATCAAATTAGGGAATTAGGAACACAAGGTTAGGACCAAACACCATGGCCTAATCATACTTTAGCTAGAATCAATCTTTGAATCTGAATTAGACTTGTTACTTGACTCCTTATAACCCAGAGTTGAATTGTTATGGTGATTCGAATGCCCTAGTCTCCAAATCCGTTTTCCAGTTCTTCAAAATCACTCTTTGTTACACTTGTTTATTTGCTTTCATTTGCAATTTCAGTTTGCTCACTTCCTTTCACAATCAAAATCACTCTCACTTTAATTTCTGTTTAACACTTAACTTCCTAACTTCTTGAATTCGGTAATCTACGTACATAACTAATTGGAACTTCTCAGTCTTCGTGGGTACGACCTCGTACTTGTCTTGCTATACTACTAATTGCCCCGTACAATTGCGAGTTAACATAATATTAACAACAAGGACAACCAATTAACATGTCAATATTAATATTATGCAAGCCGAATGCATTAAGGTTCTTGAAGGACAATACTTATGACATGAATTAAGGTCCCTGAAGGACAATACTTATGACATTCTTGGTATTATTTTGATGAGACCAAAATTCCCGTCGTTAGGGGGAGAATTGGTTGTTCCTGAAAGAACAAAAGAACGACATGAATGATTATGGAATACATTTATTATTGTCTCATCAAACAAATTGGTATAAAAGATAAATGTCAGAAGCATATTCAAACACAAAAAGGATTGTAAGTCAAATGACCATAAGCAAATACAGATACAAAATTAGTGACTACTAATAACCAATTTGTTGCATGCCTGAAGCATGACAGATTTATAGATTGCAAAAATTGAACTCCCTATAAAAGCTGTTGGATGCCTGAAGCGTGACAGATCTATAGGTTCCTAAGAAGAGGAGATTAATTGCAAAGTTTAAGCCCTATTCAAAATAACACTCTAGAAGAGGTTATGGTCCACATTCTATAAATTTTACATCTTAGAAGAGATATTTGTCTATGAAGTGACAATGAAAGCCTCTGAAGTGGCACTGGTACCAGAAAACAATGAGAGCAATTAGATGCTTATAAGTTATGCATGCACATGCACATGAGAATCGTGGGATCATGAATTGATGATATATTGGTTTATAGTACGTACTAAAGTTATCAAGGGCTGTACATGATGATATTGCACCACTTGTTATAATTGTCGACAAATGTAAATAAAGATTGGCCAACTGGAAGAGGCAGTCCAGTAAAGTTGAATATTTCCGGAAAAAGTGCAATGATTGAACCTATAGTTAAAACACCAAAAAGATATAAAAATGTATATGTTACAAATTGGTGTTTGAGATGAAATGGAATAAATCACTTGATGATATGGCATAACGTTTCCCAATAAAGACATGGCATTTTTATGAAAAATTCGTGTGTATAAAAATTCCTGAAGGATTTAGATTGCCTGAAGCAAATTATTTAAAATATGATGGCTTGTAATGATCCTTGTGTGGATTAAAGTATTGTGGAGGAATATGGTATAATTGTCTTAATGAATATCTATTACAAAAGGGATATATAAATAATTTGAAAATGAGTTTACCATCATTGCGGTATATATATGAAGAATTTTGTTAGAACTCTTGAAGAGTTCACAAAGGCTTCCCTTGATTTAATAAAGGAATTTGAGATGAAAAATCTAAAAAGATTATGAAGTTAAGCATATCGCAGAAGCGATCTTTTGAAGAATAATAACTTCTGAGATATGTAAAATGTCATGCATTATATAAATTATTGAAGGAAAATTTCTAAAGAAGTTAAGGAGCCGGAAGCTCAATGTATGTATTCAAATATCATGAAATGAAAGTGATCTAATTGCCTCAGTGAGTACTTTGATTGAATTATGAGTTCAAGATCAAGTTCAATATCGTTGCAACGTATTCAGATTTTTAAAGAAGTTATCAGAATATTTAGGTCTCTTGAAGAGCCTATGACATGCTAGCATAGTATACAAAAATTTATATGAATAGCTTATTACATCATGCAATTTTATACTCTTGTCCTCATAACGGTAACGTATGAGTTTGCTTATATTACTATGATATTATAGAATATGATGTTTGTTAATGTGAAAGGATTTGTGAAAATAGTCTAGATATTTTTGGTATTACTCTAACCTCAACAGGGATTCAAAGGAATGACACACATACATCCTCCAGCTATGATATTGAAGAAGTTTTTATACAAAGCATTACCAAAGCTTGCTTTGTCGGAGGAAAATGAGATATCAATATCATTTGGGTTGTATCTTCAAATAATTCAAGTTTGTCCTCATCAGGGGGAGTAATTCATCAGGGGAGGATTCAACAATTTTCTACATATAAGACATATGTGCGCTGTACTCTTTTCCCTTGGACTAGGTTTTGTCCCACCGGGTTTTTCCTATCAAGATTTTAACGAGGCAGCATAAGCACGTCCAACACCATATCAATGATCCAAAAGAATGTTGCACTCTTTTTCCCTTTGCTTAGGTTTTGTCCCACTGGGTTTTTCTAGCAAGGTTTTTAATGAGGCAACTATGTCAATTGTATGGTGGACATCCAAGGGGGAGTGTTGTAAATGCATGAGTTGGTGGATGACCACCATACCTCTTAGCATTCACCCTTTCTAATTCTATGTAACCTATACACTAAATACCATAGTTATGGGCTTGTAACTTATGAGTTGTTAATGTCTTCTTACCATTGTAAGCCTATAAATAAGAGGTCTTATCAAGATGAGAAATACAAGTTGATTGAACAATTTCTATTGTCTTCCTCTACTTTCCAATTCTCTCTACAATTTCCCCTTAGTTATATAACAGAAAAGAAATTTTATGATTTGATTATATAGTCTTGCTGCAGTTTTGCTTTATTAATTTTTGGAAAAACTGTAGATTAGTTTAAATTCCGTTGATATGATTTAATCTTCAAATTGTATTCATATTTGTCATTAAATCATGTTGTTAATTTTGGTATGTCATTGCTTTCAACGTTGGGTTCTTTTGCACTATGTTTATATCATTTAATTAATTTGGTTTAATGCTTTATTCCGATTGACAACTACCATATGTTGTGCATTTTTTTCTAAAGAGTTTTACATGGGTATATTTGCTTTAAAGTTTTAAATTTGAAGGAAAAATTCTTTCTACTTGGTTACACTTTAGAATGTTATTATCACTCGAACCATATATGACCAATTAAATTTTAAATAGTGCATTATTTCATTTTCCTTGAATCATGCAATTTTAAGCTACAATCTGTTACATTTGAAATTTGGGGTTTATACTAACAGCCATTAGTTTTTTTGAGCCTTTGAGATAACAAAAAGGTGAAAACTTTCTTTTATGCTAGTTTCTGAATGTCTTGGACATTTTAGTTTTAAATCTTATTAACAATTATTTTATGTCACATATGTAAAATCACGTTAAGAGCTTTTAGGAGCTTCATATTATTTACTTGAGTTAATCTTGATACAAATATATTGAGTGAACTAATGTCTTTCTAATTATGAAGTCTTGACACCTGCCACATTGAGTTAATTTCCAAGAAGTGTACATTGTGAAACCTTCTTGAGAAAACTGAAATGAAATAATAAATTATATCACTGTAAGTGTAAGATCCCATATCGACCAACGGAGAGAGGGTGATGTGCCTTATATGTGCACACCCGCATTCATCTAGCACGAGGCCTTTTGGGAGCTCAGCTGGCTTCGGAGTCATGGGAACTCCGAAGTTAAGCGAGTTGGGGGCAAGAGGCAATCCCAGGATGGGTGACCCACTGGGAAGTTAGTCGTGAGCCCCCAAAAACAAAACTCTGAGGGCCAGAGGGGGGCCCAAAGTGGATAATATCGTGCTATGGCGGAGCCGGTCCCGAGATGTGACAGTAAGTGGCATTTTATTTTGAGTTTTGGTATAAGGCTTTCAAACCCTAATTTTTGAATTTTTTTTTACATTTATTTTTCAGAGGCTTTCGGTGGTTTCACTATTATATTTACAATGACTATCAAGATGACTGTGAGTTGGCATATCTTATGAATTTTAAAAATAAATAAACTTTTGATACAGTCTTCATATATTTTGAGAATTTCCTAATTTGAGGGGGTTGAGAATTTCCTTAACTATGTGGGTATTTCAAAATACAAAATTAGTTTCATGTTGAATTTAATTTTCCAAATTTTGAATGGTTTGATTACCTCTTTAAAACCTTCTTTAAAACTGAAGTTATTTTGTACATTTATTATATAAGTTTTGATATCTCTTTTATTGGGATTTATCTTATTTTGTTTTAATTAGCCTTTAAATGTTTACGTTATTTGCTTTTGATAATAATTATTATTATTATTTATTTTTAAATTGTGTAGACCTTTTGTGGGAGTTGAAATTTTTTTTCTCAAAGGGAACTTTGATGCTATAATTTTATGTGTAGACCTTTTCGCAATTCTTCATAATACTTTGGAATTGTTTTGAGGTCTCTCTTCTCATTTTAATGACAAAAGCCGACAACTCTTCATCTTTTATTGCCCTAAGAGCTAAAGCCGCAAAATATGTACTAAAGTTTTATTATTTGTCTTTCCAACTTAATGTGAAGTCCATTAGGGGTCATGGCAACAATAACATATGTATAAATTGGTGGAAGAAGGTTTGCACTCCTCTGTAAGGGAAAAGGCATTCGATGTCGACTTTGAAGACTTTATCACCATATTAGGGCAGGGGAAGAAGCAAGATAGGCTGTTACTTGTTGCTTTGGCAGAGCAATGGTAGGACACAGCACATACATTCCACTTTGATAACATCGGGGAGATGACGATGACTCCAATGAACTTCAATGGCATCACTAGGCTTCACGTGTGTGGCAACCCCTTGAAATATGACATGTTGCCTCACTGAAAGAAGAAGCAGTTAGAGAAACCGTTTGGGAAAGAAGTTGCTATTAAGACTAATATGAAGAGGATTAGATATAATGATCTATCTACAACATACCGGCCAGTACAAAGAACCTGCAAAACAATCATGTGGATGACATTTTTACCTTGCATGTCTTTTTTTCTCAGCTAATGGTGCAAAAACTTACCACCAAGGTTGATTGAGATTGTAACGCGGCAGGTTGTCTGGCATGTATGGGGGACGAATGAATCAAATCTCCCTCCTTGCGTCAAACATAGTATGATTGCCACGCGACATCGTATTTTGCTTTGTGGACCAACTAGATGTGCATGGTACTTAGGGGAGCATGTCACCATTCAGAGCTTGTTGACGAGCACACCCTATGTCCCCAAGATTCCACTGAGGACCATGCTTCATGATTATGAGTTTACCGACGCAAACGAGGAACATGAGGCACTAAGGAAAGTGATGCACGTAAGCACTTCAATTTATAACATACTGTGATTTTGATCATAGTTTATTTTTATTCAAACTCTGAATTGCATTACCATTGTAGGTGACATCGCAAGATGCTGCCCACCTACTGCAGCTCATTGCTAGATTGAATGCTTTGCTTTTTTCAACATGTTTGGAAGCGTCAATTGAGATTACACACGACTCCGAAAGAAAAATGTGAGTTATTTTGTATATGGTGCATTTCATAACAGTATTATTAGAATATTGTCTTCCAATCACAATCATTATCCTTTTATTTTGTAATATGAAATATTGAAGGCAACATAATATTTTCATGGGGAAATTTCAAAAGGAAGTGGTGATGACGGCGACAGCACCGACGACGAATGTCATGTTATTATATAATTTACCATTAGGCTTTTATGTTAAGTGCTTGTTAAAGGTTTTTCATGTTTGTTGTTACATTATGTATAGGAGCAACAATTCAAAAAGAAACATGACCCACTTGGAAAAGGAAAGGCACCAATGCTCGAATGGGAAGATGGGAAAGAGGAAGAAGATTAAGATGACGAGCAAGAAGAAAAGGATGAGGAAGATGATGAAGAGGGATAAGAGGAAAATGGAGAAGATGAAAATGAATAGGATGATGGGCTTTCCGAACTTGGAGAGAATAGCGACGAGGATGGGACAAACACATAAACAATCGAGGATCCTACTCTTAAGTAACCAAAACGCAAGACAAATGAATCGATTCCATGCTCAGGAGCTAAGAGGCAAAAGAACAAATAAAAGTCCTCATTCAATTATACATTGAGCGGGATTGTTTGGAATTTATTTTTTTCACATATCATACTCCATTTATGTTTTGTTATGGCCAAAATGAAAACTCATTCTCAATTTGCTTAAATGTGATGTGCTTAAATTCATCTATTTCATGTTGATGTTTGAAGTGAGCACAAGTACGCTATTGAATTTGGCTACAATGGAATTTGCTTAAATTCATCTTTTTTAATGTTGATCTTTGAATTGAGCACATGCACACGTTTGAATTTGGCTTTCATGATTTTGCATTTACTTCATGTGGATCGTTGAATTTGCTTCCATTTTTGCTCACAGACCATTTGTATTTGCATAACTTTCCATGCAATTCCATTTTTATTCTTGCAATTTCATATTAATTCATGTAATTGGGTGATCAAATACTTTTGCACACAAACCGTTTGTATTTCCATAGGCCAGTCATGCAATTGCATGTCTGTAATACTGCAAATACTTCCAAACAAGTCAATTTACAGACTTCATACAACTGCAAATACTCATTATGTTTAAAATGTTAATACAAAGTCTAAAAAAGATAGATTGTGATCTAGAATTATATACTATCAATGCATCATCTACCTCTAATGTTGATTTTCCATGTAAACAAAGATCCATAACTTTGACTGCTATAGATTGAGTCACTGGACAATTGTATCGGTTCATGAGTGCCAAATAAGAAACTGTCATCACTGTTGCGGCCAAAGCCACTTGGGCTTACAGTAGATTCGACATCATTTCTGGCAAAATCACCAAAGCAGTTAGATGTTGATTGTGAAACCGTTAGCTGTAGCTTATATCCTATTATGGCCCAATACACTTACTATACTCATAGCTTTGACTACAATAAGACAAATTCACAACTTCATTTCCACTCTGATGAATGTTTCTTTGAGAGCAATTACGCTTTGTGTGTCCATTTCAGCCGCACAACATGCATTCTAGTTGCTTGAATGTTCTATTGGCTCGTACTTGGGTGCCTTTTGTGCCTGCTAGGGTTGGATCTTTCACAATCTTTGCCAGAAATTGCTCATGACTACCCAATTGAAAGCTCGTCTCATCTTATTTCTGCCATAAACCTTCAACTATTCCCTCCAATCGAATGAGTTCATTCTTCAGAAGCCATACCCATCCCTACTCTTCAATGCATACAAAAATACTTTGTTGTCTATACAACTTAAACTTCTGTATCTCGCGGTTTCTACAATCTCCTTGCTACCACTTTCTGACATAAATAAATATTCAATATCCATTCGGACACTCTTTGTAAATCGCATCATTATGAGTGACGAGGGAATTTTCTATAACATTCTCCCACTTCATCACATTAAACAAATGACAACATGAGATACCTTCACTTTCATATTTGTAACAGTTGCACTCTATTTGAACATCTTCCCCATCATGGTACACACAACTCCAATTACTTTGCGGTCCACCGTATTTCAATAAAATATACAACCGTCCTCCAAAATTATGAATTATTTTTTCATGAATGAGCACTAACGAAGCATTGATCTTGTTACGTACCAATAAAAATCACATATGAGTGTAAATTTGGGAAACATGTTGCTCAAGAATTTTCAGTGTGGTTGTAAGCACTTCATTTGACTATTTTGCGTCAAAATCATCATTTGCCATAGTATTCCTCATACGTGTCATGGTCCTATCAATTGCCGAAATGCATTTAAACAACTTCACTCATTTCCTCTAGTAATCTTTCACAAACTTGTTGCACATGTCACTGGAAAAACTTGGGCCTAAGGCGTGATTCCACCTATTCATCTCGTTTTGCATACATCATTTGAAGCCATTCCTTTTGTTTATGTGTAGTAACTTCACTACTACAAAAAAGGCAAAAGACGACGGGAATTCACCGTCGTGTATTCGGTTTTCAAACCGTCGTGAAATCGACCGACATCTATTTGGGTGTCAAACTACGACGGCTTTTCACCGTCGTTGTTTATCTGTACGACGACGGTTTTTAAAGAAAATCGTCATTGTTTAGAGGTAAATATCGTTAATTATAGGAGAAAAGACGACGTTTTTAATAAAACCGTCGTGTATTGTATGTAAAGAGGACGATTTTTTATGAAAACCGTCATGGATTGTTTATAAAGACAACGGTTGTTTTATAAAAAGGTCATCTTTACTTAACAATAGACGACCTTTTAAAAAAAAAACCGTCATCTTTACATATAATAGACAACCATTTTTAAAAAAGATCATCATCTTTACATATAATAAACGATGGTTTTTATAAAAAGCCTCATCTTTACATATAATAGACGACGGTTTTTATAAAAAGTGTCATCTTTAAATGTAATAGACGACGGTTTGTATAAAAATCGTCATCTTTACATATAATAGACGACGGTTTTTTTATAAAAAGCGTCATCTTTACATATAATAGACGACGGTTTTTTTTATAAAAAGCGTCATCTTTACACCCATTTTTTTTTATAAAAACCGTCGTTAATTATCTGTAAAGACCATGATTTATTATAAAAACCATCGTCTAATAAGTTTCCAAACTGCTACATTTTAGTTCTTTTTGATTTCCTATGATGCTATACAACAATTTTAACTTGAAAACCAACCATAATGCTTTATTAATGAATATATACACTCAAAAATAGTTTCTTTCATAAAACTTGAAGATTCAATAGTTATTACATAGTTAACCAATCTTTATTCTACAACAAACATAATTCCTAACAAGACCTACGTACTCCTAATCCAAGCATTCCTCATCCAAACATACAAATGATGCACAACTGAAGTCTCCTCCATCATCCCTGTAAATAAATCAAAATGACAAAGAAAAAAAAAAAGAAGCTAAGATTAGAAACATAAAAAATTAGGTGGAAGAGAAATTTTACCATTGGTCCATATTTCCATAGAAAACTTGTAAAATGAGCATAAAAAAGACAATCGAGAACCTGCAAATTTTCAACAACAAAAAAACATACGACTCACATAGAAAACCTGCAAAAGAAAAAGTTATAAATCTGCAAGCTTCCTCCTCATCTCCTAATAACCAAATCAGAAAATCTAAAAAGAAACTAGAAATATAAAAAAATATGTAAACAAACAGACAAATCAAGAGAGACAAAATCTGAAATTAGGGAGACAAAGAACATACCAGAAACGCAAAAGAGACTAATCCAGAATTCACTAGCAAGATATAGAAGGGTATTAAGAGATTAGGTGACTTTCAAATCAAACCTTTCAACCAGCTTTGATTCTCAAATACAAAACATCCCTCTACATCTTATGGATCTGCGAAGACCTCAATCTCTCAACTCCTTCATTGATATCGATTTTTTGATGATTTTGTAGAGAGTTTCATGAGGGTGTTTTAGAGAGTGCAGGAGGGTTTCAAGGAGGGAGAGATAAGGTTTTCAGAGACAGGGGAAAATCTGAAAATTTGTCGAGCGCGAATTCACTTAAGTAGCCTTTTTTTAGCGTGTTTTAAAAGACGACGCTTGTTAATGAGAGATAAGGTTTTCAAAAACGGGTGAAAATTTGAAAATTTGTCGAGCGCGAATTCACTTAAGCCGCCATTTTTTAGCGTGTTTTAAAATACGACGTTTTTTTAAAAAAAAAATTGTCATCTTTACATATAATAGACAGGGGTGGCCCTGGGGTGGTGCAAGTGGCGCCACCGCACAGGGCCCCCGATTCTTAAGGGCCCCCCAAAAAATTTTCTATATATTATATATATATATATATATATTATTGTAGGCATTGTATATATAATATAGCGTCTGGATATTTGCACAACAGCGTATCTAGGGGAGTTGGCTGAAACGTTTATCTCTTTAACAACAGTACCAGAGTTCGATTATGCAATATTAAATTTATTGAAAAGATTAAATTGTTTTCCAAATGCATTCATTGCATATGGAATCTTATTGACTATTCATGTTACTGTTGCATCTGGAGAAAGAAGTTTTTCAAAATTAAAATTGTTAAAATCATACTTGCGATCAACTATGTCGCAAGAAAGATTAAACAGACTAGCTTTGATTTCAATTGAAAGTGAACTTCTAGAAAAACTTGATTATAAACATTTGATTGATGATTTCTCTTCTAAAATTTCAAGAAGATCAATTTTCAGACATTAGCATTGTACCAGCTGTGTTTTTTTTCTTTTAGAGAAAAAGCTCTCGTAATAGTTTTAATTCTTCAAATAAGACAGCAAATACAATGTGAATGATTTTTGGATAGTCAGGTATGTTTTTGTTGTTGTTTTTTGTAGGGGTGGGCATCTAAAACCGAAATACCGAAAACCGTACCCTAACTGAACCATACCATACCGATTTCATACCATTTCATTCGGTACCAATCAATATTCGGTACCGTACCGTATCGTACCAACGTACCAATAGAGTCTGGTATGATAGCGGTATCAAGTATTTGGTACCAATAGATCAATACCGTACCGTACCGAATACTATTTAGATATATAATTTTCTATTGAATATGTTGATGGATATTGCATATGTTGATTAGGATTTGGTTGATTTGGATATTGAATAAGTTGATGGATATTGAATATGTTATATTCAATGAATATATTGATTTGGATTTGGTTGATTTGGATATTGAATATGTTGATGGATATTGAATATATTGATTAGGATTTGGATATTGATAATTGAATATGTTGAATCTTTGAATTTGTAACTTAGGCATCACTTATTTTGGTAAATGAATATGTTGAATATTGAATTGGTTCATTTTTTAGTTGTGTCATTTTGGTACCGATACCAACACGGTACGGTATGGTACGGTACCAATTTTGACAAATGATAATCCCATACCGTACCATACCGATTTAAATTTCCAGTATCGGTAGCGGTACGGGCTAATACCGTACCATACCGTACCGTGCCCACCCCTAGTTTTTTGTGTTTAATGCAATATAATTTAATTTGTTAATGACATTTGTGTGCAACTACTCTTTAATTTGTGATTGTCAATTTTTTTTTCCTATTAAACACAGATTGCTTATTGGAGGCAACAAGGGACCTTATATGGGGCACAAAGAGCTTACTTTTGTACCAAACATTTAATTTTATCAAATGGAAACATTTAAAATTTTATGAATTTGATTTCTGATTGTCATTACATAGTTATTGATGGTGACTTTTAGTTATAAAGAAAATTGTAAATGGCATTAAGTTAGGGCAAATTTTTATAGTATTGTCCTATTAGATTATGTGAGGCCCAATTTAAGTTTCGTCCAGGGCCCTCAAAACTCAGGGACGGCCCTAATAATAGACGACTTTTTTTATAAACAGCGTCATCTTTACATATAAGAGACGACCCTTTTTATAAAAAGCGTCATCTTTACATATAATAGACGATGGTTTTCATAAAAAGCGTCATCTTTACATATAATAGACGACGGTTTTTATAAAAAGCGTCATTTTTACATATAATAGAGGACGGTTTTTTTTTATAAAAAGCGTCATCTTTACTTCATAATAGACGACCCTTTTTTAAACAAACCATCATCTTTACATATAATAGACGACACTAGTGGATACCGCAAAATCTTAATTGTTAGTGAATATATTGTTTTGATGGCATACGCATTTTAAGAAACTAGTTTCAACGATCCAACCGTCAAACTTGTTTGTTTATACTTCGAGATCACATACGCCAAAAATCGGAAAAAATAAACATTCAGAGATCAAGTAACGGGACAAAAAATTTCAACGGTTATAAATGAAAAATCATGATTTAACGGTTATTTTAACTCCGAATTTTGATGATTTTTTACCGCTACACTCCTTGACCCTATATGAATACAATGAGTGAATTTGATCTTCAATTTAAAATATTTACAGTAGTGGATACCACAAAATCTTATGTTATATTTAACGAAAGTATAGATAAACTCTTAATTATTAGTGAATATATTATTTTGATGGCATACGCATTTTAAGAAACTAGTTTCAACGATCCAACCGTCAAACTTGTTTGTTTATACTTCGAGATCATATACGCCAAAAATCGGAAAAAATAAACATTCAGAGATCAAGTAACGGGATAAAACATTTCGACGGTTATAAATGAAAAATCATGATTTAACGGTTATTTTAACTCCGATTTTGATGATTTTTTACCGCTACACTCCTTGACCCTATATGAATACAATGAGTGAATTTGATCTTCAATTTAAAATATTTACACTAGTGGATACCACAAAATCTTATGTTAATATTTAACGAAAGTATAAATAAACTCTTAATTGTTAGTGAATATATTGTTTTGATGGCATACGTATTTTAAGAAACTAGTTTCAACGATCCAACCGTCAAACTTGTTTGTTTATACTTCGAGATCATATACGCCAAAAATCGGAAAAAATAAACATTCAAGAGATCAAGTAACGGGACAAAAAAATTCGACGATTATATATGAAAAATCATGATTTAACTGTTATTTTAACTCCAATTTTGATGATTTTTTACCGCTATACTCATTGACCCTATATGAATACAATGAGTGAATTTGATCTTCAATTTAAAATATTTACACTAGTGGATACCACAAAATCTTATGTTATATTTAACGAAAGTATAAATAAACTCTTAATTGTTAGTGAATATATTGTTTTGATGGCATACGCATTCTAAGAAACTAATTTCAATGATCCAACCGTCAAACTTGTTTGTTTATACTTCGAGATCATATACGCCAAAAATAGGAAAAAATAAACATTCAGGGATCAAGTAACGGGACAAAAAATTTCGACGGTTATAAATGAAAAATCATGATTTAACGGTTATTTTAACAACCATCATCTTTACATATAATAGACGACCCTTTTTTATAAAAAGCGTCATTTTTATATATAATAGACGACCCTTTTTTATAAAAAGTGTCATCTTTACATATAATAGACGACCCTTTTTTAAAAAACCGTCATCTTTACTTCATAATAGACGACCCTTTTCATATAAAAATGGTCGTCTTTCCTTCATAATAGACGACCTTTTTTATAAAAAAAAATCATCGTCTTTACTTATAATAGACAACCCTTTTTATAAAAAACCGTCGTCTTTACTTCATAATAGACGACCATTTTTGTATAAAAACCGTCGTCTTTACTTCATAATAGACGACCATTTTTATAAAAAAAAACGTCGTCTTTACTTCATAATAGATGACCCTTTTCATATAAAAAGGGTCGTCTTTACTTCATAATAAACGACCCTTTTCATTAAAAAAAAGCGTCGTCTTTACTTCATAATAGACGACCTTTTTTTTTAAAAAAGCGTCGTCTTTACATATAATAGACGACCCTTTTTATATAAAAAAACCGTCGTCTTTACTTAATAATAGATGACATTTTTCATGAAAAAACTGTCATCTTTACTTATAATAGACGGCAGGTCTTTAAAAAAAACCATCATCTTTATGTATAATAGACGCAGTTCTTTCAAAACAACCATGTCTTTACCAAAAAAAGGACCCTTCATTTTTAAAAGACGACGCTTGTCATACCTGCTGTCGTTGTTTTTTGGTCAGATTTTAACTCTGAAGAAAACCTTTTTAATAAGACTACGCTTTTTTATTTGTGTGCGTCGTTATAAAAAAAATTCAACAGGTACCTCTGTTTTTTAGTTGTTTAAGTCACTTATCCACGACGGTTTTTTGTTACCGTCGTCTTTTTAAAAACAACGACGCTTTTTTGTTCTACCGTCATCTTTTTCTGGTCGTCTTTTTCACTTTTTGTAGTAGTGCTTTTTCATTCAAAAACTCTCATTTCTTTTCAAACTAATTAAGTGCAATTGGTTCCTAAAGACATGCTTAAATGCTCATACCAATTCTTCATCCTTCATGTTATTTTGTGCATTCCTTGCCACGTGTCATGCACACAACCTACTATTACACATGGGCAACACATACTCAATTGCTTTGCACCTTGCCTCATACTCATCCGTTAGTATTGATATAGACTTCTTGCCTTTCATGGAAGATATGAATGAATCTAACAACCACTTGTACATTTCAAAGGTCCCGTCAAGCAATAGGACACAAGCAAATATTGCACTCGCTAGTGGTTGTTCGAACCAAAAAACAACACTAGAGACTTGTAGTACATATTGGTTTTGTATATGCTATTAAATATGAGGACATCTCCAAAGGCAACATAATCGAAAATTGAAGTCTCTCCAAAACAAGTTAGCAAGCCTATTCTCCTCATCCACACTAAACTGACAAAAAAAAGTTTAGGATCCACTAACCATTTTGCTTTCATGTAGGCGAGTGCAATGTCAGTGTCACCGTCCAACAAGATTTCTCTATGTGATGCATCCAACTTATTATATAGATCTTTTATTTGGAAGCATGCATTCAAATACCCGCCTAATTGGTCTACTATATACTCATAAGTATGACATGTCCTTACCAAAACTCTAAGCATTGTCATTGCTTGGGCTAAATCTGACTTCGCAACATCCCGGTTCTATTGGAGATAAGGCGATTCACATGGCGTAGCTAATTCATGACCGTGATCTGGTCCAAAGTGTTTTACGATGTAAACCTAACATTTCTTGTCATAATTCACCACCAAAAAAGACGAACAATTCTCTCTTGTCAACCGCCTAGGTGATTGCACCCTATTTGGTAGATCATTGTACTTTCACACCTACCTTTGAGCAACACCACCATCTCCTTGTTAATTTTCCTTCCTAATTATAAATTAATGTGTCTTTCCTTATGATGAATCCAATAGCCTTTGCATAACTTAAGTAATATTCCTCTGCTAACTTTAACGTTTTAAACTGTAACCCTATAACATCTTATTTCCTCAATTGCTTCCAATTAAGCCCATTATATTGTTTACTTTGACTCCTTGATTGTTTGGTTGACATTTTCCCACTATCCATTGCCTGTGCATCATGACTCAACACTTCACAACCACCAAGATATCCTTCATCAGTGGAAGCAAGATTTGATGCCTCTAAGCCCCTCACCGTCTCACCAACCGGTGCATTCCATACCTGCATTAAGAGTTTATACTTAACTCATCTACCAACTACAATTATACAATATTTCCTAACATATACATAATGTAAAGAAGCAATTTCATAGCGTCAACAAGCAATTGGGTAATGTAAACATGTAATTGCATGATGTCATGCCGTAATTGCACATGGGGTGTACAATGAAACCATGCAATTGCATAACTCATAACACAATATGCTTACAATTCTTACCTCTTACTTCTGAATGGTTCGACGCCTCCATCCTTCAAACTCTAGTACGACGCATTAATCCTTCGAACTCAGGACCTCGTCGCTTCTACCCTAGGCAAACATTCAGAAAATGTCCAAACTTGAAAGCAGTTGAACGACTCAGAACATCTTCTTCATTCACGTCATCGATAAATTTAGTTTAGGGTTTATGAGGAGTCGAACGATACCAGAACGAAAGAAGAGATCCAGATGGTGCGCGCCTGGTTTTTTTTTCTTCTAGACCCTGCCTCTCTCTCACATGATTAATATTCACAAGTTCATAACAGCCTTACCAGGTTTCTAGGTCATTGATTCTCAACCATAAGATTAAAACATTAAAATCTAACCGTTGAAAACTTTGATGTATTGATACTTCAAATTTATTAGAATTTTCGCTGTCTGCAACCTAGATTAGGACACACTTCTTTGGAATGAGCTTTTAGTCCTTCTCGAGTCAATTCATACAATTTATTATATGCATCTATCGTCTATATATATAAACAAAAGGCAGAGAATGGAAAAACATTCAAAATACCAGAAAATGCCATTTGTTAATGTAAACATTAAGAATTAAAATTATTAATTAAATGAGGATAATATAGTAAATTCTACTTCTTAATATTTAATAAAAATTAAAAATGAAAAGCAAAATCCAATAATGAGTTATTTTTTATTTTTTATTTTTGGAACACAACTACCCATTATCTTTTTTAATTCTAAAATTAACTTAAATTTTTTAAAAAAAAAAAACAATTGGTGGGCTAGTGTATATATAAAGCAAACAACTCAACAGCCACATCAGTTGGTACACAAATATGGTACAAATAGATGGTCTCCCTAGTATTACCCTAAAACAAAGAATTGTGAAACATTCAAAATACCAGAAAATGTCCTTGGTTAATGCAAACACTAAGAATTGAAATTATTAATTAAATGAGAATAATATGATAAATTCCACTTTTTTTATATTTAATAGAAATTAAAAATTAAAAAAAAAATCAAATGATGGATCCTATTACCCATTATTTTTTTTAATTCTAAAGAAAAGGAAAAAAAAGAAAACCAATTATCACATGCTTGAGTGTGTTACCAAAAGGCTAGTACACACTTTAATATAGTCTCTAAGAATTATTATTACTGCCAATGTTTTTTTTTTCTCCCAAAGAGAGGAGACGTTATATCATATGAACCATATGCGCCAGAGTGTCCAAACACTACCTCGACTCAATTGAGGTTCCTATAAAAACTTACTCTTTAATTTCATGTAGATATATGTTTGTCTACTGTACTTTTTTAATATTATTATTATAGCATATCACTTAATTTTCCTACAATTCTTTCTTAGAATATGGGCCTATCTGAGGAAGTTATGCCCCATGTCCTGCCTTTGTTTATTTTAATGGGCACTACGTACCTTTTCTTCAAACACCAAAATACTCATAAAAGCCACTGCTATGGCGGATGTTGAGAATACAAATATGATACGTTACAAATCATCGCAAAGCAACATAGGAATCTTAAAAGTTGTTCCCAAATAATGACAACTTCAACATATACTTGAGCTCATAAGGTGTCATTTTCTTAAAAAATTTGGCCAACATTTACCGTCTTGTCATGATAATTATGTTGTTCTAAGCAATAATTACCGTCTCTCATATATTATATAATGTAATATATACAATCTCGCCCCCAATCTTACAGTTCTAACTCTGCCGTTGTTTATGTGGTTTTAAGGTAAATATGTGTGGTTATAAAGGCTTTTAAGTATTGTATACTTGAGTTGTCCTGATAGTTCGATATTGCTCTTCATTTATTGACGGTGGCTTGTTTACGGAATATGGTAGAGTTGAGCTCCACAAGGCCATTAAGTAATCGACATCTAGTTCTTAGTGACTAAGATATTAAGAAATGTAAGAGCTCGGTGTCAATTGAGAGCTCAACTGCAGCCAGACTTGTCGTCTTTGAATAAGTGGTGTTTTAGCATAATTCAAGGGCTAAATTGGGTTCCTTATTATAGGTGGATTAGGACTTGCAATATATCCTTTTACCTGTATCGTTACTTTATGTGTTTCTTGATGAGCAAGACAGTTGAGAAATGCATATCCAAAACTAGAGAGGTCCCTTCACTAGCTGCCACACACAACTCTAAAGCATTCATACCTGATTAAGAGAAGAATGAGCCGGACAATAATGAAAAAGATTTTCTCAACCTTTTCCAATACGATCTAAGAGTTAGGAAATTGATGAGCAAGCTCGTGAGCTACTCTAGCAATTATATTATAGTATACTTTGATGACATTGAAACAAAATACATGAAACTGATCAGCCAGGCGCACTCAGCAACATCAAGGCAATGACTTCGACATAACAGAAGAACCACTTTAAAACCCATCACGCTCGATCAGACAGCGACTTTGAGATGAGCAGGAACAATAGGGTATCTAATTTTAATGACCTTATAAGAAAGCATTTCCCACATTTGTCTTTGTTTCTTAGAGCACTTCACCTATCCCTTTTTTCCATAGCAAAAAGGGGTCTAGGCTCCAAAAAGACCTCTACAAAGGAAAAGTTGCCATGGAAAGAGTGGGCCTACGAAACTAGGCAAGCCTGAAGGCAAGACTTGCTTAGGCATGCTGATGTTAGCGTGACATCATCGGTCAATTTAAATACCAAAAAAATTCAGAATTTTTTTTATATAAATACCTAGCCATGTTCTTCACTTTCCACACCTAAATTCATACAAATTCCTCTCCTCATATCTCATGTAAATAGTAGTTGCCGTGTCAATGAGTGGGAATGCATCAAAAAATTGTTATGGCAGTCACTATTCATGTGAATAGTCTAGGAGATTCTTTACAAGACTCAAACCCCTGATCTCCCTAAGGATGGAACTCAAAGGCATTACCAATACTTGCCTTGCTCTTTGCCCTGGCACAATGGGGTGAAAGTGCTCTTAGGGAACTTTCAAGTGTTGGTTTTTCCAGCCCATTGTGAAAAAGTGTTGTGGGCAGTGGACGCTAACGTGTCTCCTTCTTTTTTGTCTGGTTAATATTGGAGGTGTCGAATGTCAAAAAGCATTTCCAACCTGCGAAAGATATGTTTCTGTCTTTTTTCCGGTCGAACAACAATCATTTAATTGCTCAAACCACTAAAAAAGAAAAACAATGACCAAAGTACTATTAAGAATCATGTAATGGGTTCTTAGCCAAAAGAATCCATCTTCCATGGACCATGCCATTTACAGTTAAAGATATTTGGCATATGTTACAATCTTTTAAACCTCTTCATGTCACATGCATTCAACCACGAATACTTGATTGTTGCTTTTAGATTGTGCAACCCAATTCATCCTCTATAGGGGCGGTGCCCCTACTGCCCCATTATTTTGACTCATCATAATTAGTGTCTTTAGCTTTCCTAACATTAATTTGTTTCACGATTACTTATAGCTTACTTAAAGAATTAACATAAAGATAACAAGCATTATACACATCACAATCATGAGAAACTCTTCACCACGAACATAAAGTAAGGACACATAACTAAAACGTGAGAATCCCAATCTTAAAGTTGAATAGGACATGTGGAGAGAGAGAGAGAGAGAGGGCAAAATCTTCGTTTGATCCTTGATGGTTTCCTCCATTCTTAATTAAATAAATAATACTATGTGTTCTCCTAGAGAGGCAAACCTGGCTCATTTTTCTCTCTCCCCCTCGGATGCTTCCATTCTTTTTGGCTTCTTTGAGAGTAGAAAGCAAGCCATGGATGTTCAGAAGAGCAACACAGACCATGTGGTAGTCACCATAGACCAACCAAACCCCAAACTCAAACAATCACCCCAAGCAGATCCTAATACTGCACTCTCACAATCAAGAACCAAAAGTCTTAGACGCCTAAACTTCTCCAAGCCCCGCTCACGGTTCGAGGAGATTAAGCAACCTTTGCCACCAAGAACGATTCTCGAATCCGAAGAACTCCAACCCTTAAACCCTTATGAAAACGACAACTCATCTACAGACGACGACGACGATGAAGACTGGTACGAAAATGAAGAAGATGACGAAGAAGAAGATGGAAAACACGGAAAGCATCGAAAGAAAAGGAATAGAAAGATAAACAAGCGAGCTGTTATTGAATGGACTTTGTTTCTCATAATCATGACTTGCTTGGTATGCTCCCTAACCCTAGATTTCCTCATAAACAAATTGAAGTGGGGTTTGGAGATATGGAAATGGTGTCTAATGGTCATGGTTATGTTTTGTGGGCGCCTAGTCTCTGGTTGGGTTGTTGGGTTTCTTGTATTTCTTATAGAGAGAAACTTCATGCTTAAAGAAAAGGTACTATACTTTGTGTTTGGTTTGAGGAGGAGTTTCCAAAACTGTGCTTGGTTAGGCCTAGTTTTAGCTGCTTGGATGATCATGTTCCCCAATGTTCACAAGCACAGCAAGGTCCTCAAGAAAGTGTTTCGTGCTCTAATAGCTGTGCTAATTGGAGCCACAATATGGTTGCTAAAGATCTTGTTTGTTAAAGTCTTAGCCTCCTCATTTCATGTATCTACATTCTTTGACCGCATGAAAGAGAGCGTTTTCCACCACTACATTTTGGAAGCCCTCTCCGGGCCACCTCTAGACGAGGACGAGAGGGAGGAGCTTCCACGACGCCCTTTCCAGGCGTCGAAGTCATTGCCTGCGAGGTTGAGGGACAAGTCTCAGGCCGTGTCGAGGTCTAATAGGCAAGTTTATGAGTCGAGGAGGATTGACATGAAGAAGCTTAGAAGGTTGAGCATGACGAGTAGGGCAACGGCATGGAGCGTGAAGAAGCTTGTAAACTATGTGAGGTCTTCGGGGTTGTCGACGATTTCAAGAACCATAGATGATTTTGGAAATGCAGAGTCGGAGATCACAAGTGAATGGGAGGCCAGGAATAGTGCTCAAAGGATATTCAAGAATGTTGCCAAGCCTGGTGCCAAGTAAGTTTCTCTCACTTTCACTACTTTTTATTTATTAATTTCTATCACTTTCACAAAATCGTACTGTATGCATCATCACGATGCCAACCTTCTATTAATTTATGTTAATTAAGTTAGTAAGTGCACTGATGGTTCATCATACATTAGCATCCTAAAAGTCGGTTCCATTCTTACTTTTTCTTTTCTGAATTACTTTTTCTTTAAAAAAAATTCTTACCATGAGTAGTTGTCATGATTAATATCATGGACTATATTTTCAAATTCGAACCCTCGACCCGTTTAATTTTTACTCCTACTCCATGCCTGACAGGTGTGGGTGCATCAGTAGTGTCATCCACCAACACACCTTGACTTGTGTACATTAATATTATTATGAATGAGTACATTAATATTATAATATAGGAGTAATGATATTGAGCAATCTTAGTGCCTCCTAATTTCGAGCTTCTTAACATGTTTAATTCATCAACAATTATGGTTAAAAATCATTTTAAAAAATATATATAATAATATATAAATAAAAAGGGATTGCAGGATGTAGTGGTACACATAAGAAGGCACTCACTGTATTTCATATGATTCAGTATAACTAACAATGGCTGTCCTTGCATCTGCATATATACTCAATCATTCCAACGTACGTATATATGCCCATGATGAAGATAGTGCTTTTATGATTATGGCCATTTTTATTTTGTTTGTAATTTTCTTGGCACGAAACCAACCCCCCCTCACACTGACACTACTGGCCTGGACCACCTGCCCACCCTATGTAATAGCACACGTGAAGATTGAGGGTAAAATACTCTTTTTCTTTCATTTCTTGAAATTTTTGTGACCTAAAACAAACATATATATGTGTTCACTTTATCCTTAGGGACCTAAAACAAACAACTTTGTTTTCGAGAGGTCAAGTGACCCTCTTTGTCCCACTATGGATCCGTCACTGCACACATATATATATTTTTTCGCAACGCTTTGATCATACATGTGTTCACTTCCATCCTTAGGGAAAAGCAATTAAATTTTGGGACGTATAGTATTTTTATCAATGAAATTTTGGAATATTGTTGTTTATTGTATTACAATACAATATGAAACTTAAATGCGATTTGAAAAGTGCTTTAAGGATGGCCCAAGGGTGGTTGGTGGCTTTGGATGGAGAAAAACATTTGTAAGAGCACTTCCACAATGTTATCATGGCAAAAGACAAGGGCAAGTAATGGGGGCAGACACTATTCACATGTATAGTGATTGCCCTACTCTTTTTTATTTTGTTTTTCCACCTCTGGTAATTCAAGTGTAATTACTATTCATATGAGATTAATTTTATTTATATGTATGAGATTAATAATAATAAAAATTGCTAGGTATGTATAAAAAATATTTCTAAATTTTTTGGAATTTTTTTTTACATTAATGATGTCAGCACTTACGCCATCGCCCTCAGGCTTTGGGTTAGGGTTGCAATGGTACTAGCGGTGACTTTTATTTGTAGTTTTTGGTTTTTCAGCATATAACTATCGACATACATCAAATGATTCAAATTATAACTTGTATTCTTTTTTGGGTATACATGCAATTGGAAGTTTTGTTTATATTATATATTGTGCATGGTAGCAATTAGAGCTGGGACCTATCAGGCGTCAACGACACCATTCTCAAGTTTTCTTCTGTATCCTTGTTACAGATATATAGAGGAGGAAGATTTACTACGGTTCTTGAGGAGTGATGTAATTCACACCACATTTCCTCTCTTCGAAGGAGCAATTGAAACTGGAAGAATTACAAAATCTTCCTTCAGAAACTGGGTGGTGAGTCACAACATCTATCCTTTTTTTTCTCTCTTTTTGTTTTTGTTTTTTTTGTTTGTTTTTTGGTGGTGTGGATACAACATCAATCCTAAAATAAGATCAAACTTATGTAAAGTTTAATTAATGGGCCGAAAGAATGTTTCATAACATAACTCAGTATATGATCCTGACACGACATGAACCCAACACAACACGATCCATTGTCAACCCCTTTTACATAAGGTAAATTTAGTTTACTCTATTTTGAAATCATGAGTCCGTCCCTCAAGAACACCTTTTGTAGAACACACTTTGCGTCATATTTAGTATTTGACACTTTAATTTTCATGCCTTAATTCATCGATCATCTTTTGACACACTATGTTTGATGGTTTCAAAGGTGCATGCCTATTTTGAGCGCAAAGCATTGGCTCACTCCTTGAATGATACCAAGACTGCAGTGCATCAACTCCACAAGTTGGCAAGTGGAATCGTGATTGTGATCATAAGTGTGGTGAGCCTTTTGGTGATGGGTTTGGCCACAACCAAGGTGATCTTTGTGGTGACATCTCAACTGCTGCTTGTAGGCTTCATGTTCCAAAACATGTGCAAAACTATCTTCGAGTCCATCATTTTTGTGTTCGTGATGCACCCATTTGATGTCGGTGATCGTTGTGTGGTCGAGGGTGTGCAGGTCAGATATATTATATACTCAATTATTTTCTTTACCAATGATGTGCACTATATATACAGTACTCCCCATCTATTAAGAAACACCTTATAGGATTTCCACTACCCAGGGGGTGGAACTAGGTAGAGGGCTACCATGGGCTCAAGCTTAGGTAGCCTTTTTATAAAATTAAAATATATTACACGTATTTTAATCTTTTTCATCTCATAAAAACTTAGTAGTCCACTCAAATGTAGCCTTGTAACCCATTGTCCACTCAATTTTATAGGCCTATAATCATCTTATATTTAATTTGTTTGCTCAATTAAGAAACATAATCTCTTAATAAACACTCATGATTTTAACTCTCAACCTTTTACTATTTTATCCCAATGTAAACTTTTATTTCTAGAAAAACTATAGAAACAGTAAGTACCCTTGGTCCTTAGATTTGAAGCTAAAAACTTTAGCTAGCCCATCCATTGAAAAATTCCTGGTTCCGCCCTTGCCACTACCAATTTTATTTCAATGATCTAAACCGTCTAATATGTCTCACTGTATACGTTTCGTATTTTACTCTATAAAAATGATAAATAAAAAACTAGATCATTATCCTTAAATAATACGATTTTTTTAAATAAACCATGATGTTAGATTAAAAAAAAACTATTTTATCAAAAAATAAAATCTAAATGCCCCAAATAAGTGAGCCTAAATTTATTTGGATAAAAGAAAATTTGTGTCACATTTTATTGTTTGAGACAAAAATAGTTTTGTCAAATCATTTATTTTGAAAGTGACCCTAACAATACTACATTAGACAATTGTTTGTTTGATACTTTCTGATGAAACTAATGTTCTTATTTATATATGCTGCAGATGATTGTAGAAGAGATGAACATTTTATCAACAGTTTTCTTACGATACGACAATGAGAAAATATACTACCCTAATTCTGTGCTACTTACAAAGCCTATCAGTAATTTCAGAAGAAGTCCAGACATGGCTGACACTGTTGATTTCACCATTGATGTTTCTACTCCAGTTGATGATGTTTCGGCACTCAAGAAGTCTATACAATCGTAAGTAACATTATCTCCTCATCTACATTCCATATTATATAATTCACTTGTTAAATGGCACGACACAACCTTGGAATTTATAATCCACTAAGATCTGTTTCAAAGTGCTTCTGAAATGACTAAAAGCTCTTACTGATGACAACCAAAAACGCTTTTGATAATGTTTAGTAGAAAACTTAAAAAGTGTTTTTGTGCTTTATAGAGAAGCATTTGGATTTTTAATAAAAATTTTGACGTTATTCTACTAGAAGCGCTTCTAAAAAATCGCTTATGAATATAAGTGCTTCTGCAAAAACTTTCCCAGACAATTAAATGTAAAATTAAAATATTGTTAAAGATTTGTTTGTGGTGACAAATGTTGCATGGAATGTGTGCATGCAGATACATTGAAAGTAAGCCAAAGTATTGGAACCCAAAACACTCGGTGACGGTGAAGGAGATTGAGAATGTGGACAAGATGAAAATGACGCTGTGTGTTCAACACACCATGAACCATCAAAACTATGGAGAAAAGAGTGCTCGAAGATCAGAACTTGTGTTTGAATTGAAGAAGATTTTCCAAAACCTTGGCATCGAGTATCATCTTCTTCCTCAAGAGGTAAATCTCACACAATTGAACGCAAGCAATGGGAGGCTGACGATACCCTCTTAGGATCATTAGATAAGGGGCTTCGGTTGATTGTACTTTTGATTGATTATTTTTCCTTCTTTTTTTCATTTACCAGTCATTAAAGTACAAGTTATTTACTGCATGTATTTCTCGCGTTTTTATTTAACTTCTAACACTTGAATTTAACACACCCTAGTAATATATATATGTTGGATATGTGATGTGAGGTGGAGTTTTGGTCATTGCTTGTGCCCAAAACATGGGAGATGTAATTATTAATGAAGCTTTCCCATTCTTTGGAGAGAGAACTAATGCGGGTCTACGTAGTAATTCTAAAAAATTTGCTTGGATGAATGCAATTTATCGCACTTCTCTATAATAAAAAATTTGCATAAAAACTTATGACTATAATTACTATATATTAATAGCCATAGCATATATATGGTGTTGGTGTTTGTAGTTAAGGCTTGCACCTCAACTTAATTTTCATATAAAATCATAGGTGTGAGATAAATAAAAAATTAAAAAAAAAATGTAAGGGTTTTTAGGAGCAATAGTACTTTGAACTTGTGCTCGATTCGCATTTTTGCACTCATCACCCACGTGATTGGGCTTACACACCTTACAAAGCCCAACAGCAGAGAAAACAGATGATAAGCCCAACAAGGTTATCCTAAGTTAAAATGCTCATAAGAGAAAGTTAAATCAATTCCGTCACTAAACAGAATTAGTGACCCAATAAATACGGGTCGTTCAATCATAAGACGATCCCCTATCCCAAGGCAAACATATAATTTAATTTAACCTAATTATTATTATCATCATCATTATTATTATGCTCTATTTTGTTCTAAGTTGGTAAGATATCCCTTTATTATCTAAAAAAGAATCCTAAATTCAACCAGTATTTCATTTGATATGAAGCTCGGAACATGTGTGCCCAACTAATCGTACATAAGCAGCACTAGCGTGGACAATCCTACCGAAAATCAAGAAATCAATTGAATCGAAACCATGGTTCAGTTAGATTCAACTTTTATTATTTTTGTTTTGACAATGGCGATATTCTAAACTACTCTAATGTATATGGAGAGATGTCGAATTCATAAGGTGAGACGAGCATCCTGTCTTAATCAACTAGCCGAAATTAAATATAGTTTAATTTTGGCCGAAAGCGAAACCATATTAAATTGGTTAAAAATGGGTTTGGTTTTAAAAATCTTGGACCAGGTTTTTCTTTTTGTCAGAAATCTTGGACCAGGTTGATAAAATTTTTAAAAAAAATTATCGAACCAGTCCAGTGGGAAATCAAACCGGGAAGCCCTGGTACAAATTGTGTTTAAAAAAATTTCAGTCTCAGTTCAGCTCTATTCCCTCTCTGCCTCCTTCCTCTTACACTCTTCCGCTGTGCCAGTCGCCAATTTCACCCAATTTCGAGTTACATCTCTCTCTCACTTCTAAATCTTTCAATCTGTCCATCTTCATCTCTTCACAATTAATGGTCGCGGCTTCGGTTTTGTGGCAGGTTTCGGCGAAATAACCGGCCGGACCGAAAGCGCGCATTAGCGTTCTTCAGACTACAGCCGTTGTGTATTCCGCACATTTTCTTCTTTTTCTTTTTTGCGTTTTCGTTTTCCATCGGTCCAAACAAACCCTAGGTTTTTTTCGGAGAAACTGCGGGAAAATGCCGAGAGAGATAATCACATTGCAGGTCGGACAATGCGGGAACCAGATCGGCATGGAGTTCTGGAAGCAGCTCTGCCTCGAGCATGGAATCAGCAAAGATGGAATTCTAGAGGACTTTGCCACTCAGGTGGTTCTTCACTCACTTAAGAGCTTATCTCTATGTTTGGTTACTGAGAAAATTCTTGTCTGGGAAAGGAAATGGAATTGAAGTTGGGGAAATGGAGCCGAGTAGCGTGCTAGGCTTAGTTTAAGTACGATTTTGTTCTGCTATGAATTGACGAATTAATGAATTTAAAGTCGCCCAATTGATGAATTTTGTTCTCAGGTAGTATAATAAACAATTACAATTTAAAAATTTGGGTTCAATTGAGGAAATCAATCAGGAGCTGTGCATTATTTATCTGAATTGTGGTTGTAAGGGTCATCAGGCAGTAGGCACCATAGCAATATTATCAAGTGCTGATCAAGAAGTATATATTGAAAATAGTTATTCTTCAGTCCTGCTCTTGACATATGTGTAATTATCTTTTGATTGATCTACAGGGTGGTGACCGGAAAGATGTGTTTTTCTATCAAGCTGATGATCAGCACTACATACCGCGAGCTTTGCTGATCGACCTGGAGCCTAGAGTAATTAACGGTATTCAAAACAGTGAATATCGAAATCTCTATAATCATGAAAACATCTTTGTTGCAGATCATGGAGGTGGAGCAGGAAATAATTGGGCCAGTGGATATGATCAGGTTTGTATGTAGTCAGGTGTTTAGAGACAATCTCTGTAGATACTGTTAATTTTATGATATCAAAGCTTTGTGCTTAGTTTCCATGTAAGTGAAATGGGGTTGTTGTAAATTCTGTTCAGGGAAAGGGTGTTGAAGAGGCTATAATGGACATGATTGATAGAGAAGCTGATGGGAGTGATAGTCTTGAAGGATTTGTTCTGTGCCATTCTATTGCTGGAGGAACAGGCTCAGGTTTCTTTTCTTCTGTTTAGTGTTTATATTTTTATATTTTCCAATCATCTTGTAAATAACGAATTTGGTCCAAATACTTTCTTCACTTTTTTTCTGGTTGGATTGGTCAAAATACTTCCTATTGACTACAATGCTGGGTTAAACAAGTAAAATATAACATTTCAATCTTTTTAACTTTAGATAGCATATAATTTATGCCGCTGCTATATAAAGCCACCTTCATTTGGAAGTGTGATAATTCATATAGGGAATTAGCTACTACATATGATGTGGTGTGCTTCAATGGCAAAATTTGGTCAAATTTGAGGCAAAATCTAGCTTCAATGGCTGTGGTGTGCTTTGTAGTATAACACAAGTTCCCTTCTTTATGACTTCTTAAGTACTTTAAGGACTTTATTGCTTGAAAATATTTTGAGTATATTCACAACATATGACGCAGGCATGGGTTCCTATCTGTTGGAGACTTTGAATGATCGATACAGCAAAAAACTGGTTCAGACATACAGTGTATTTCCTAACCAGATGGAAACAAGTGATGTGGTGGTCCAGCCCTATAACTCACTTTTGACGCTTAAACGACTAACGCTTAATGCTGATTGTGTTGTGGTCCTTGATAACACCGCCTTGAATAGAATTGCTGTTGAGCGCCTTCATTTAACAAATCCAACCTTTGCTCAAACAAATTCTTTGGTTTCTACTGTAATGTCTGCCAGCACAACCACTCTGAGATATCCAGGGTACATGAACAATGATTTGGTTGGTCTTCTTGCATCTTTAATTCCAACACCAAGATGCCATTTTCTAATGACAGGGTATACACCCCTCACAGTTGAGCGCCAGGTATGATTCACTCATGCGTGTCAGTTGATAACTTATGTGTGTGAAGGCACATGCCTTGAGCAAGTGTCTAAATAGAGGGGAATTGATTTGGCATCTAATATTGTTGCAAACATTACATGTTCATTTTATGCTTCTAAACTATAATTTTAGCTTTTTGATTCATGTATATCTCCTCTTGGTAGGCCAATGTGATTCGCAAAACCACTGTACTTGATGTTATGAGAAGACTTCTGCAGGTAAGAAGCTTTGATTACCTTTTTTTTTTAAATCTTCGACAAAGCAAAATTAAACAATTCCCTGACATTTTCTCATTTTGCAGACAAAAAATATAATGGTTTCCTCATATGCTCGAACAAAAGAAGCTAGTCAAGCGAAGTACATCTCAATATTAAACATCATTCAAGGAGAAGTTGACCCTACTCAGGTTGTAATAATAATATTATTGTAACTTGCATTGCAATCCGACAGTTTTTGCAAACCAGCAAAATCTATATTGATGAAAATATTGAAATGAAATTGTGTCAATTATCCTATATAGCTGCTATGTGTTTGCTAGATTCTCTTGTTATAATAGTAATGTCTTGAATTTTTGTGGAAATGTGACCCAGAATTTCTTTGTTGTAGAATGTTAAGCACCTTAGTTCCTCTTCTACTATTTTCTTTTGTTTTTACAGTGGTTATTTGTGCCTTTTTCTATGTAATCAGGTTCATGAAAGTTTGCAGAGGATACGTGAAAGAAAGCTCGTTAACTTTATTGAATGGGGCCCTGCAAGCATTCAGGTGTTTTAACACAACACAAGAAAGTAAATTTGTGATCAATCTAATTTTTTGGACGCTATCTGGATATTTGATCTTTTACTTTCTGCTTTTCTGTGTAGGTTGCTTTGTCTAGAAAGTCTCCATATGTGCAAACGGCCCATAGGGTAGGGATCCAATTCTTGTCTGAGATTCTCTCTTTTGTCAGATTTTTATTTTGATAATCAAGTGTAGAAAATCTGCACTGTAAACTCTCTTTCATTGTTATACTTGCACTTGAAAGTTAATTTTAGCAAAATTTTGCGGATTTATGTTTTTAGTTAAAATAACACCGTATTTTATAATAATGAATCTGTGTATGTTGCTTCTTTTTAGGTCAGTGGTCTTATGCTGGCAAGCCATACTAGTATTCGCCACCTTTTCAGTAAGTGTTTGAGCCAGTATATGATGTTAAGAAAGAAGCAAGCCTTTCTTGACAACTATCGGAAGTTCCCAATGTTTGCTGTAAGTTACCATCCCTACAACTGTTAGTATTTCTTGAGATGTGGTTTCTCAATTTCTTGATGCCACTATGCAGTCTTGGATTTTAAAAAAATAAGAAATAACAATTAAAATGCTTGGCGAGAAGTTTTTGACTTAATGAGTGCAAATTGATATGCTTCAGTTGTCATATGTATATTCCATGTAGTTAACTAGTCAGTGAAGAAGCATGCCTTTCTTTTTGCCTCCTGTTTTTTCTTTCTTTTCATTTTAATCAATTAGCATCTTGGTGATGGATGAGAAATCTTTTAGAGTATTCCAACTTTATGGGATGTTTGTAATTTTGTGTCTCATATAAGTATGACATAAAACGTGGACAGGAGAATGACCTTTCAGAATTTGACGAATCAAGAGAGATACTTGAGAGTCTGGTTGAGGAATACAAGGCCTGTGAGTCCCCAGATTACATCAAATGGGGAATGGAGGTAATTTTCACACTTGCCTAATTTTACCCCTCTTTTGCTTTGTGGTTTAACCAGTAAGTGAATTTCTTTTCCAGGATCCAGACCACGTTCTTACAGGAGAAGGCAATGCAGCAGGAACAGTGGACCCAAAATTGGCAGTATGAAGAAATCAGGTAAAGCTACAATTAAGGGCTCCTGTATAAGTTTATCTGATTATTTAAGACACGTTTATCAACTCTCTCCTCTATCCATCGTTGTCGTCTTCCTTGATTTTAAGCCAACTAAAAGCTCTCTCTAATGCTCTCATTTCTTTTGGTGTTTACACAGGATTGGAACAGACTGTTGCAGGCTAAGTGCTGGTGCCAAGAAGTACATTGGAAGGGAGCATTGTAAAATATGAACTACATGTTGTGTTTGACTTCTTCCGGAGTGAAATGGTTTGTAATGTAAATTTTTTTATGGGTGTTTTCATTTAGTTAATTATTCGTTTGTTGAAGCAATTTTCATTTTGAGTGGATATCTTTGTGGTTCCAGTTCAGATAGGTTGGTTCATGGATCCTTTAGTAGCTGATATGTCATTTAGTTTGAGTTATGAAAGATCATTGATGATCTTTGAAATTTCTATAAAACTAAAACGATAAATTAAAGCGTCAAGGTAATTCTCCAAAGCGTTTTTATGTTTGAACCCAGCATTCGTTTGAGTTACCTTGCACCCCACGTTTTATTTTAAGTCCTCATTATTCCTAAGAAAATCTCGAATGTATTTCAAAGTTGTCTATGTAACCACACTAGCAAAAACCCAACAGCTACCCTAAAAGATCAACGTTAAATCTGTCACAATTTTTCATTAGTTATTATCACGTGCAATATACATGACTAAATTTTAGAGGCATTGACCCCAATTTTGTGTTTTGGTGATGGTCGAGTAACCCCAAATTAAATGGATGCAAGCGACACCCAATTTGACAAAATAATTGGCATAACTAACCACCAAGAGAGCAATTGTATGAATTGGAAAACGTTTTTCAAGCGAGTAATTGATTGGGTGTTTCTAATCTTCAATGTAACAACGAGTAAGTTGAAAAAGATGAAAATAATGAGGGTGAGGACGGAAAAGACAAACATAGACATGATAATAGTGAAGTAATTATACTATACGATCCAATAAAATTAAACAAAAAAGATTTAAGACTTAAGTTTATTTTGAGGAAAAGAAAACGGCTAAAGAATAAACACACTTAAAAACTCTATTTTTTTAGTTAATCTCTCAATTTTTAATAGTCAAAACAACGGTGTGGAGGAATTGGTTGAAATGCAAAATTGTTAACTATTCTTCTTTTAAAATGTTTAAGATCACTAAGTAACAGTATAAATTAAACTAATAGCAAATGCACATATTGAAATATCTTTTCTCTTTTTTTTTTCCGGAACATTAATTAAGTTAAAATGTTACACTCTCATACATAATTTATGATGTAGCACGGAAGCATGGGTTTACGGATCGACAAATGTCTAAACTCGAAAAGATAAACTGAAATTCATAAGCGACTGAAATCCACTAGAAAATATATAAAATCTATAAATTTGATTAATAATATGATAAAACTAATTAATACAATGCCATGAGTTGGCTTAAATAGAAAACCAAAAAAATCCTAAAACCATAGGAAACCCTAGGTTCCAAGAATATTCCTAAAACTTAACTAATAAGAAAACTAATTAAAATCATATCAGGAAAATAATATCCTGATTGATAACTTATTCTAAAAAATATAAATATAATATAAATCTTCTCAAGAAATCAAGCAACCCAAAAATCCCAACGATACACCTTCTTTCTTTTACAAGCGCCATAATTGATGCTTAACCAGAATTTTCCTCTCTTGCACGATTTCCTTCCAACTTTGAGCCACTTTATTTTAATTAATATTTCCCACCATAAATTACCCATATCTCGTCTTACATCAATTTATGATCAATTTTGTTCTCCAGTTAAGTGACAGAAGAGTTAAGGGAAACTGTAATTGCAAGTTGCTACACATCGACTCCAAACTTGTGCACTCTTTACCAAAGCGCTAAATTTGGCAACATTGGGTTTAGACGCAAGAACATAATTGAAGAATCGATCATGACATGTTTTGCCTACATACACAAGATCATGGCAACAAGCATTAGTTACACTAGCCCCGCCTTCGAAAATACTTGCACCAACTTCCCGAGCGCACTTAATGGAGATATGTTTTATACATTCATACAAGATCTTCAAATTTAATACCTCTGAGGTTGGAATTGTGATAGAAGATGTAGGAGAAACTGTAATTGCAACACATGGACTCCAAACTTGTTCACTCTTCGCCAAGGCTCTAAATTTGTCGGCATTGGGTTTAGGTGCAAGAGCAAAGTTGAAGAAAATATCATGGCAAGTTTTGCCTACAAATGCAAGATCATGACAACAAGCATCAGTTACACTAGCCTTGTCTTCGAAAATACTTGCACCAACTTCCCGAACGCACTTAATGGAGATATGTTTTTTATATTCATCCAAGGTCTTTGAATTGAACGCCTCTAAGGTTGGAATTCCAAAACATGAAAAAATCATTCCGGATGGACTCACCAAAAGCAAAGTGACCAATAATGCATACATGTTGAGTGCGGCCACAGTGCTTTGTAGTACCGAATTAGTTTTTATTTTCTCTGGGAAATGGAAAGAACTCTTGGATGGAGAAAGTTTTAAGTATTTGTTTATTTTTAAGGTTTCTGTTAAGGGCCCATGTGATTTTGAATATGAAAACGTCATAGTACCTCATAAATACACAACCGATTTAATTCATCTCGATATTAAAGACTTCCTTCAACTTGGTTAAGTTACAATACATTGCTAACCCATAATCATTTATGAATGAACCTACTAATTGTACGACATCAATACAGTCCAATGGTTTATACGCAAGTTAAAAACATTTGTTGTCAATAACGTTTGTGTACCACAATAAGAAAGGCACTAGTTTAATTAAGGAATTCATTTTTTATTGGACAAACTACAAAAGACCCCCCCAACTATAGGGTCATTTTCAAGTTCATACTTATCTTTGGGAGAATTAACACGTACATACAAAGTCGCAAAAAACCTACAATTTACCCACTCCATTAGCGAGATTGTCAAGAAAGTCGTTATCTGCCTATGTGTACAATTTTTAGAGGGCATTTTTGGCATCTTATTAGAGGCTCATGTTTGGAGAATTGTCCCTTCCACTATATTACACATGTCTCTCAATTTTTCAAAAACCAAACCTAATCAGAATCTAATCCCCAAATGGAAGTTTTATTCCCGAATTGCAAACCAAACAAATGAACCAAAATCGAAAACTTAATCCCCAAAACAAAACTTAATCCCCAAATTGAAACCTATTCTCCACATCACATCCATCAAAGACCACAAAGGAGGAAATCAAGTGTGGATTGTCCATTGAGATGGCTTTGTGTGTTCATCATTGTGGGAGTCATGCTCCTCATTAAAGTAATTTTCTTAGCTTTACACTACAACCCCGTTTATTTTCTTGCTTTTTGGTTTCATTCGAGAGGCTTAGGCCCCGTTTGGTTCACGGAACGGATTTGAGGGGAAATCACTTTCCATGTAATTTCCCAAGGGATGGGAAATGAAAAATTCATTTTCCACGTTTGGTAATATTGGGAAAGTAACCGGGAGATTTCACTTTTGTTTGTGCTAAAACTAGACAGGTAGTAAGTAGACCAACTTAAAGATGAGGTGAATGTTGAAGGTGAGGACCCTCGGTATGTGAAAGCATTTGGTAAGTAAGTAAACATGCATACAGAAGACAAATGTACGTGGTTCACCCGAATAATGGGCTACGTCCATGGAGAAGTATGTTCTCATTATGATAATGTGAGTATACATTGCACATAGGTTTAGACTCAAGGAGAAAAGGAAGAATATCGAAGGCCGAAGGGAGAGGCCGAAGGCGGAGGCCGAAGGCTGAGGATCTGGTATGATCCATGGGTTTTTAAGTGGGCTCATGGGTAAGCCCATGAGGCCCCAGGAGCCTGCCCAAACTCCCTTTCTTTTCCTCCCCCTTATTGAAGAAGAGGGGTCTTCTTTTATAAGTGAGGAAGAGTCCCCTCCTCTTGTGTTTTGTCGATGTGGGACTTCCTTCCCTTTGCTTGCATTGGCTTGGGAATGCTTGGCCAGATATGGTGCAAACAGGAGTCCCCCAAGTTTCTAATTAAGGATGTACTTCTTGATTGGGGACTTGTAGTCATTAATGCACTGGCCAAGTAATGTTGCAGCTCATTCTTTAGCAGGCTGATGGCTGAAGGCTGATGGCCGATGGCCGATGGCTAAGGCAGATGGCCGAAGGCGAAGGCCCATGGTCGAAGGTAGATGGTCGAAGGCTGATGGCCGAAGGCTGATGGCCGACAGCTGATGGCCGAAGTCTGATGGCGCGATGGCCGATGGCCGATGCTCAGGCGTGGTGGCCGATGGCTGATGGCCGAAGGTGTATGGCCGATGGCTGAAGGCTGATGGCCGATGGCAGAGTGTCTGATGGCCAATGTTCCATGGCGTCGATGGCGGATGGCCGAGGCTGAAGGCCGATGGCTGATGGCTGATGGCCCGATGCCGAAGGCCGGTGGCTATGACCGATGTTCGAAGGCTGGTGGCCGATGGCGGATGGCCGAAGGCGTATGGCCGAATCAGGATGGCCGAATGCAGATGGTTGAAGGCAAATGGCGCCGTCAAGGAGAAGTGCCTCCTGGAAGGTGTCGTTTGGCATTGCTCATCAGGCTGAAGGCCGAAGGCAGATGGGCGCCGTCAGGGAGAAGTGCCTCCTGGAAGGTGCCGTTGGCATGGCTTTAAGAAAAGGCGATGGAGAACTATCTCCTGGAAGGTGCCGTTCGGCATGGCTCCATCAGGCTGAAGGCCGATGGCTGGTGGCCGAAGGCTGCTGGTCGATGGCTGGTGGCCGAGGCTGATGGCCGAAGGATGAAGGCCGATGGCTGATGGCCGATGGCTGACAGCCGATGGTCGATGCCGAAGGCTAAAGGCCGATGGCCGATGCCGAAGGCTGGTGGCCGATGGCGGATGGCCGAAGGCTAATGGCCGAGGCGGATGACGAATCATGGGGGATGTGAGACATCGCACGCGCCGAATGATGCAAGGGTGCCGAAGGCTAAAGGCAGATGCCGAATCATGGGGGGATGTGAGACATCGGACGCGCCGAATGATGATGCCGAAGGCCGAAGACAGATGCCGAATCATGGGGGGATGTGAAGACATCGCACGCTCCGAATGATGCAAGGGTGCCGAAGGCCGAAGGCAGATGCCGAATCATTGAGGGGATGGGAAGACATCGCACTCGCCGAATAATGATGGGGTGCCGAAGATCGAAGACGGATGCTGAATCATTGGGGGAATGTGAAGACATCGCACGCTCTGAATGATGCAAGGGTGTCGAAGGCCGAAGGCAAATGCCGAATCATTGGGGGGATGTGAAGACATCGCACGCGCCGAATGATGATGGGGTGCCGAAGGCCGAAGACGGATGCCGAATCATTGGGGGGATGTGAAGACATCGCACGCTCCGAATGATGCAAGGTTGCCGAAGGCCGAAGGCAGATGCCGAATCATTGGGGGTATGTGAAGACATCGCACTCGCCGAATGATGATGGGGTGCCGAAGGCCGAAGACAGATGCCGAATCATTGGGGGGATGTGAGACATCGCACGCTCCGAATGATGCAAGGGTGCCGAAGGCCGAAGACAGATTCCGAATCATTGGAGGGATGTGAAGACATCGCACGGTCCGAATGATGCAAGGGTGCCGAAGGCCAAAGGCAAATGCCGAATCATTGGGGGGATGGGAAGACATCGCACTCGCCAAATGATGATGGGGTGCCGAAGGCCGAAGACGGATGCCGAATCATTGGGGGATGTGAAGAGATCGCACGCTCCGAATGATGCAAGGGTGCCGAAGGCCGAAGGCAGATGCCGAATCATTGGGGGGATGTGAAGACATCGCACTCGCCGAATGATGATGGGGTGCCGAAGGCCGAAGACAGATGCCGAATCATTGGGGGATGTGAAGACATCGCACTCGCCGAATGATGATGGGGTGCCGAAGGCCGAAGACGGATGCCGAATCATGGGGGGATGTGAAGACATCGCACGCTCCGAATGATGCAAGGGTGCCGAAGGCCGAAGGCTGATGCCGAATCATGGGGGGATGTGAAGACATCGTTCTCGCCGAATGATAATGGGGTGCCGAAGGCCGAAGACAGATGCCGAATGATTGGGGGGATGTGAAGACATCGCACGCTCCGAATGATGCATGGGTGCCGAAGGCCGAAGACAGATGCCGAATCATTGGGGGGATGTGAAGACATCGCACGCTCCGAATGATGCAAGGGTGCCGAAGCCCGATTGTATGAGGTGCCGAGGGCATGGCTCAAAAGGGTGCCGAGAACACTCATGAAGGAGAACGACATAGCGTTTTGTATCGCTTCCCACAGACGGCGCCAAACTGTTTGTGCTAAAACTAGACAGGTAGTAAGTAGACCAACTTAAAGATGAGGTGAATGTTGAAGGTGAGGACCCTCGGTATGTGAAAGCATTTGGTAAGTAAGTAAACATGCATACAGAAGACAAATGTACGTGGTTCACCCGAATAATGGGCTACGTCCACGGAGAAGTATGTTCTCATTATGATAATGTGAGTATACATTGCACATAGGTTTAGACTCAAGGAGAAGAGGAAGAATACCGAAGGTCGAAGGGAGATGCTGAAGGCTGGAGGCCGAAGGTGGAGGCCGAAGGCTGAGGATCTGGTATGATCCATAGGTTTTTAAGTGGGCTCATGGGTAAGCCCATGAGGCCCCAGTAGCCTGCCCAAACTCCCTTTCTTTTCCTCCCCCTTATTGAAGAAGAGGGGTCTTCTTTTATAAGTGAGGAAGAGTCCCCTCCTCTTGTGTTTTGTCGATGTGGGACTTCCTTCCCTTTGCTTGCATTGGCTTGGGAATGCTTGGCCAGATATGGTGCAAACAACTTTGTTTCCTTTCCCATGTTTGTTTTGAGTTGGAATAGAAAACAAAGTTTGTATAATTTTCCAATTATACCCATATTAAATTTAAATAAAAAGAGAATGCATTCAATGATACATTATAATTCTAAATTGTTCAGGGGAACAAAATAATCATGAAAAATGTGCATTGAATGTAGGCTCATTTTCCCAAATTTTCTCATGAGGAGGGAAAATTAAACCCAAGTTGAGAGGAGGGCTTCACTTTCCCCCCTACTTTCCCTTATGCCAGGCAACCATTTCCCATGCTTGGACTTACCGAACATGGAAAAACAATTGATTTCCCATCTCCAAGCCTCCTTTCCCGTGAACCAAACAGGATCGTGGTTTAGTTGTTGTAACTTCTTATTTACTTTGAATTGTAGTTGAGTTTATATATTGAAGTAGTTTGTCATTGGGTTTGTGAGAACGTGATATTGACGGTCCATTTGTCGGTGTGTGTGAGGTGTATGTCCATTTAATATCAAAAGTAGGCTAATATGTGTTTTTTTTGGGTGTATGTCCATTAGGATATTGTGGAAATGGATTTGTCTTGTGAATTACATATTTGGAAATGGATGAGTATGTATACAACTTGAGCCAAAAATGCAAAATCAGTCTACACATTTGGAAATTGGCTAACATTTCATACATAAACCACTTTCATACAAATTGACAATTCAGATTACACAAATCACTTTCATATAAATAGACTAGTCAGACTATATAAACCAATTTAATTCTCCAAAAGACTCCATCAATGGCACAAAACACATCACCCAAACCTCATAAAATTCAATCCCTAAAATTAAAAGTGCTAGTTTCACGTTCTTGGATGATCTAATCTCTCTCTATTCCAATACTTGCATTCCTAAAAATACAATCACAATAATTCACGAACCTAGTAGACTTGCTTGTAGACTCCTTTATGCTTTCGAGGCAGCTGTTGCATTCCTAAAAGGACACAAATTAATGTGCAAACAACCAATTAAAAATACCCGAAAGTGCACGAATCTAATGAAGTATAGATTATGTAAGTACGGGTTCAATCCCACGAAGAACTTGTCGGCTTCCTATAAGTTCTAATTTGAGTACGTAAAGAACACTTAATTGACACACCACAAAAGCACAAATGCAAAATGGAAACTAAAAATGAGTAAAGAAATGTAAAAGAAATGAAACAACACAAGAAAACTAAAGAAAAACACAAACAGCATTTTCTATCACCATTTCATCACCTGTTTATCACATGTGAACAGTGCTATATGAACAGTGAACAGTGAGACCGGTCGTGGAGCAGTGACGACCGGTTGCTGGACAGTGACGACCGGTCGCTGAACAGTAACGACCGGTCGTTTTTGCACAGAATCAAAAATTGAAAAATGTGTGATGAGCGACTGGTCGTTAGATACTGGCGACCGGTCGCTTTTGCACAGAACTTTTTTTCTCTGTTTTCAGTTTCGAACCTCTGTCCAAATTTTGACCTATAACTTTCCAACCGTACGTCCAAAATTCACGTTCTTTATACGGTTGGATTCAGCACAGAAAATGAAAGTCCAAAACAAGTACGGAAACAAATAAAATTCAGTAACAAATACACATAACGCGTCGAACACACAACTCACACACACATTTTTGGGGGGGGGGGGGGGTTTGATTTGGTTCAAGTGATCTATTTCTATTGCATGTAAGTAAATGGACTTCGAATTTAAATGAGAATGGCAGAGATGAATTATCAAGATGTGAAATTAAAATGTAACAAACACTAGGGTTTCGGAATCCACCCTAAACAATTCTACCTATGTTCATAAATACTCAAGTGATGAACTCTAAACGTGTTGATGAAGATGTTCGCAATCAAGACCATGGGTCGTGGCTCAAGACGCATTGATTCTCTCTAATATATGTAAAGTGCATGGTTCGTGCTACAATACTTGTGCCCTCCCCATAATTGAACCTAGGTATGGTTCGTACTTCGATTCAATTACAATGAAAACCCATTAAGTTCAAAGAGAATATGAACATCACAAGAATCCTAATAGCATGGTGTTTACATTAGGTATTCAAGAAACCAATTCACATGGATGATTCTTACTTCATCTATTTATTGCTTAGGATAACATGAAGATACACATAACCCCAACAATCTCAAGAAGCATGCTTTCAAAGGTGATCAATCAAAGAAGAACACACATCAATGATAGATTAATTTGGTGAATTGGAATTCATCAACAATATCCAGAAATTCATATACTCAAGTATCAAAACAATAAGGTAATCATGTTTAGGGCTTCAACCTAAGCCCTAGCTATGTTGTTTAGTTGCTCATACTTATTCCAAATACAAACTCAAAATAAAATTAGAAAGAGTTTACAGATTTTCAGAAAATGATGAAAGCTTCAAGATCATCAATGGTGGAAGTCTTCTTCTCCACTTTTCTTGGCTGCACCTTGGCTTTCTCTTTGCTCCAAGCTCTCCAAAATCTGTTCTCAATGTGTAGAATGATCAATGGAATAGGCTACCCACGTTCAAAAGCCTCTCAAAGTTCAGATTGCAATTAACTTTCCATTGCCCATCAATTTCCAGCTCACAAATATAATATAAAACTACCACATTTCCTCTAAAGCCTTTGCTCTTTGTCCCCTTGCCATGATGAAGCTTTGTCCTTGAAAATATGCTCTTTGTCTCAGAAAATATCTCTTTCACTAAGGTAATTTCTTGTTACCAAGAGTTATGGTAACAAGAAAATCAAGATGACACAAAGGAGGTAAAAGCTGGCCAAATTCGGATTTCCAGAGCTCTGGTAACATGCTGGATCGGTTGGATTGGCAATACTTGTCCAATGGAGCTCAAATTTGGATATGTTGTAGTTAACATCCATTGGAACAAGTCTCATGAAGATCATGACCCCATCCGAGCACCGGAGCATGCTGATCCAAGGCCAAGAAGTTGACCTACGAAAATGAACAAAAACAGAATTTATAACAAATAGTGAACTTTTAGCTCATTTTCATTCTAACCAAGGTAAAATCTAAGAAAACACAAAAAGGAAGTAAAAAGCTATAAAATGTCAAGAACTAACTCAAAATAAAAGGTGAATAACATGAAAAATCATGTGTAAAAATGAACCAAAGGCAAGCTTCTAATCTCCATTTTCAATTTTTAATTTTCCTCTTCCTCTTTATTTAATCTTTTGAATAGCCCACTTATCACAATCTTCGACCTTTCGGAGACACGTGGATCATACCATTCAAAGAATGAACAACCTCTTATTATCTCATAATCGATGCAGCCCTAAAATATTGTCCTGGATTTGTCGTCGTCCACAACGTTGTGAGACGACATTGATTGCCGCAACGACAAATAGACGAGCCTACTTCAAATTTGCAGACATTGTCGTCTTCGCTCTCTGCAATTTGGAACATAGGGCGCGACTTTTGTCAATTTAGGGCTTAAGGTCTAAGAATATGTTGATTTGGGATTTGGGAATTAGGAATTACGGTTGGTTTTGGGTGCCACGTGTAATGTTATGGGCGTGAAAATTCTAAAAACATGAGCCTATAGTGAGATGCCAAAAATGCCCTCTAAAAATTGTAAACGTAGGCTCCACGTGGGCAAATAACGACTTTCTTGACAATCTTGCTAACAGAGTTGGTAAATTGTAAGTTTTCCATGATTTTGAGTATGTACTTGTAAATGTCTGGTCTGAATGAATGAAGAGAAAGTTTGTTTATATTGAGTTAAGATTTGAATTTGATGATCTATTTACAAAATGTTCATTTATCGTATATGAACAAAATTATGCAAGTATAGTCCAACTTTCTTTTGTTCATGATGTATTGGTTTGATGTTTATGATCTTCAATATGAAAGCGAGTAAGATGAAAAAGATGAAAATAAGGAGAGTGATAACGAAAAAGACAAACATAGACGTGATAATAGTTATAGTAATTATATTATATGATCCAATAAAATTAAACAAAAAAGATTTCCAATTTAAAAAAAAGTTTATTTTGAGGGGAAAAAGGGCTAAGGAATAGACATACTTAATGAGATAACAATGTTTTTTTTGTATGCGAAAAACAACAGTAGTTGACGTGCAAAATTGTTAACTATTCTTCTTTAAATTGTTCAAGATCATTAAAATGGTAGAATATAAATTAGTGGCAAATACACATTGATTTTTTTTTTTTTTTTTCGTTTAATGAACAAATTATAATGAGACAAGTCCTTCACCCTTTAGGGTTGTTGCTCTCACTTTGGTGAGCCAGGCCTGTGTTTTTTTTTTCTTTTGCCCTAGTCCCTCCCTATTTCCTCCAGCTTCTCTTTCCTTTTCTTTCTCTTCCACATTTTGGGGGCTGCTCTGTTTTTGAAGAGTTGTTTTCTTTTTCTTTTTTTTTTTTTTTTTTCCTGTTAACTTGGTTGTTTCTTTTTTTGGGGAAATTATTAGTTTTTTCTTCGAGTGGTGTGTTACAAGTATTTGCTATGCTTTTTCTCTCCTCATCGCCGAAGGTTGCATGTCATCATCGGGTCTCAACCACTATTATTGTCTCTTTGAATCCATAGATGTCTCTCCCATCGGTTTCCCTTGATGGCACTTATGGACTTTGAGATGCCCTTAAAGTGAAAGTAACACTTATTACTTGGATTATGGTAGCGTTGCTTGTTGTAGCCTAGTGCCTTGCCCACCACCATTTTCCATTGGTTACTGGTTTCTCTTTGGTCGTTGCTGACTTAGGGCTAGTTTGGGATTGCCTGTCACTTTTAGAAAAAGTTACTTATGTTGTGCTTTGAAAATAATTAGCTGTAAAGTAAAGCAGCTCCATGTTTGGTAAACAATATTTTTAAAGTGCCTGTTAGTACAAAAAGCAGTGTCAAAACTGTTTGGTAAATTTTAATATAAAATTGTTGTAACTGTGAATAATGACAAAAATAGACATGATGTTGAAAGTGTTATGTACTAATCATGTGGTGGTAGTGGTGGTGATGGAGTTGAGGTGGTGGTGGTGGGGATGGCGGTTGTGGAGGTGGTGTTGGTGGTGGTAGTGGCAGCATGGTGGTGGTTGTGGAGGTGGTGGTAGATGTGGAGGTTTTGGAGGAGGTGGTGGTGGTGGTGGTGGTGATGGTGGTGGCGGTGGCAGTGGTTTTGAGGCGTTTTGTCTTTATGTGGACTTTATGTTTTGGGTTAATTACAATTTTGGTCACTAGGATTTGGCTCGAAATCAATTTTAGTCACCGTCATTTCAATTTTTCCAATTTCATCACTGTACTTGCAATTGTTAACAAATTAGGTCATATCTCTCAATCTTGTTAATTTTTTTGGTTTCCCAAGATATCCCTAGGCATGGCCCAGGCCTAATCCTCCGAAGGTCCTGTCGGGCGCATAAGCGGGGGACCTCTCCCAATAAAGTTTTCTGCGTCACAAGGCTTCGGAACGAGACCACTTACTCAAAGAGACCAGAGCCCCTTCCATTATGACCAACTCTCATCGGTCAATCTTGTTGTGTGCACAAAAACAAAACTCAAAGTCTTTCACGCGCCTCTCTCTCTCTCTCTCTCACACACACACACAAACAGAGAGACGCAGACCCTGTAGAAAAAACGCCTTCGCACTTCACTACCTGCCTGTCGTTTTTGTTACATCGAAAAAGAAACGGAAGTTTCTCTCTATAAAATCTCTTACTTTCTAATTGGGTTTGCTGAGCTGAGGCATGGTTGCCGGCCAAATCTAAAGTAGCCCATTTCATGGTTGTCTACCATTTGAAGGAAATCTTCTTCTTTTGGGCAGAGCCCTTCCCGTTTTAGCTGGTGCTTTGTTTAAGGAGGTTCGGTCGGTGAAAGATCAATTCTCTGGCTCATTTATTTCTTAACTGGTGTCAATATTGAGTCCCTGAACAAATCTAAGCAAACCCATTTGGTCAGTGACAGTGGAAGAGGCTTCAGATTAAAGGTGTGTACTTGATGGATTTCGTTTTCGGAAATAAATTTTCTGCTTTTGCTTTTGTGAAAAAACTTGGTTTTTATGCTTTCACTGATCTGTTTGTGTTACCAATGTTAGGTGTAAGTTTGGTTTGTTGATTTATTGCTTTCTAGTTTGTGGGGTTTTGATGTTTGATTGATTGGTATCCATGGACTAATCGCTCTTCATCAAACTTTTTTTTTTTTCAATCACAAATCTCTCTTAGGGTTTGATGTCAATACAATGATGTTTTTTTTTTTTTTACGAAAAGCTATTTTGTCTGGAAAAAAACAGAAGTTTCATTGATGTAAGAAGTCTGGTTAAAACAGAAGTTCATTTTTTCCATAATCATTTTGGTGTTGTTTGTTTCATGGCTTTTTTGTTCCAAATGTAGTTGGATGTGGTCAGTAAAGTTTTGGAATTAGTCTTGGCCATTTGATGCTGAGAGAAGTATTCTTTTTTCTGATACCTTCACCTTCTGGGTATGCATTTTAATTTGATACCATTTTCCTTCTGGGTTTGCATCATTTGGTGCAATCTCCTATGCCTTTGCTTAGTTGTGTAATTTTTTCATTTTGGTACGAAATGAAATTTCTGACATTTACAAGATTTTGTTGCGCTACATATATCATCTGTAATTTGGAGATGCGGGATTTTCATAATTGAATCTCCAGTATTCAATCACCAAGACTGTCTGAACTTTGAAGTGTTTTTAATCATTTCTGGCTGATTTTTTTTATGTCGTGCTTGAAGGTTTCCCACATGGATATCGGTCTGGCTATCCCGGATATAAATCTCTGCCAATCTTGTCAATTTAATTGCACGTACTAAATGTGTGCAGTTCAAAATTGTAGTTCCACCATTTGGACTCTGACTTATTTTGAGTTTTATTATTTTAGTGGGCTTTTTCGGTTGCATTTGTTAGAATTCAATTTTTTAAGTTTCTCTGTGATGTAATTGTCATTAACTTTCTTTGTTTCTTCTCTTTTTTTTTTCCTGGTTTGTTGTTGCGTGTCATTAGCTTTCTATTAATGAAACTTGATTCCCACAAAAAAAAAAGTTCATAACTTGGGCAATCATTGAATGGTAAGCTGTTGTTCTTTTGAATTGTTCAAGAACATTTTTATAAAATGAAAAGGAGAAATTGAATTTGCTTTTTCAAGATATTAACACGACCAATTGAGAGTAGCATTGCTAAATTTCCCACAATATGTTTTTCTTTTCCGGGTGATAAAATAGAAGTGTCGAGACTGAAAGATGGCAGGCCCTCCTACGTCGTTGTTTAAGGCAAACACCGGTAGTGCCGCCGCAGAAGACCCCAAACTCGGTCTCACGAAGCAGATACGGAGCCACGAGGTTGCAATTGCAGAGCTCAATGCTCTTTCACCGTCTCGGGTATATTTTATTTATGTCAAAACAAAAACCAAAAAGTTATATTTCATTTTGTTGCAATCAATTGAGTTGAAGCCCAATTGCCCAACAAGTAGAAGCCCAATTGCCCTTCTCATCAGCTTATTTGGTTGGAGTGCTTTGTTAGTTTACAGAGATGTAAATACAGCTCTTTCTTGATCACAGGCTGTCTATCAGAAGAATGGGAACTTGTTTTTCCGTACAACAATCCAGAAAGCAACGGCATCTGAACAAAGTAACAAGTTTTGCATTGAATCTATGGTATTTGTCTCTGGGTTTAAATAGCTGAATTGATGCAATTTTCATTGTTCACTGTTTATGTTGTGCAGAACAAATTGATTTGGCTAAAGCAAGCCTAGGAAAGCTGAATTCTTCTTGATATGACTTGGCTTACGATGATGGTAGTCCTACAGCCTTTTAAGGTAAAAACCCTTGTATTAATAGGCATATACATCCACTAGATATAAGTCTTATCCAAGTGATGTATTTCAATGGCAAAGATATGTGATACTTTTACCATCATTATATTTCAACTGGGACCAGATACGCTTGAGTGCTTACTGTGATCCTGCCAACAAAGCAGACTTTCTTTTCTGTTACCTTTCATTGACTTCTGCATCTGTTTGCTATATGCTTGTCAATGCTTTATAACTAATGTAAACCAATACACATATTAGACTGTCAGAAAACAGCTGCAATAATAGAAGAAAACTGAATGTTCCAAAACTCATTAGACACAGAAACCCAAAGTGACAACCAAATTTTGACTTTTCCCCCTAAATCTTCATCCCTCCCTGGAATTACCCCACTCAGTTTGACTTCCCTAAACAACTTCAACAACTGTGATACTATAGTATAGAGTAATAAATAAATAAATGACCCACACTCTCACCCTCTTTACGTATTATGCACCACTACGGAGCAAGATTTCCTAAGAATCAACTTAGTTAAATCTCATACTATGTATATCCGAAAAGGGAATGATCCGTTAAGCGTACATAGCCTTACTATGAGCAGCTATCAAAGTAAGAATTGTTACTTTAGGAGATGCCTTAGCCTTCAAAGTCACAGAAAAAAGTTGGAAAATTGGAAGAGATGGATAGCCAGGTAGGACTACAAAATTTGGTTTACATGAAACAAACCCCAGAATCGTCAAAAGTCCACCTCCAAAACAGCCAGGACCTAAAAGGAGATTATTGAAGAATCTCTAACAAAGACAGAAGTGACCTCCACAATTTCAGGGTCAGTTAAGTTTCTTTGGAAGCCAACATATCTATCAACTCAAAGAACGAAAAGAATTGACTTAAATCTAGCAATGGGAACATTATGAAAAGTGGACAATCTGCACAAAGGCAATTTTTTCCAACCCAACACTCTTCAAAATCTAATCCTTTCTCCACTTCTCCACTACCCACTACAAGCTCACAGCAAGGAGAAAAGTACCATAACCTTGGAAATGTCTTTCCAAGAACAGCAACTCAAACCCCTCACTAGAATTCCATTCATTTTCATGTAACCCATGCCTCCTATAACAGCTAATGGAAAGCTCTATAACAACTTCCCAAGTAAGGACTTATGGGGAGACATACTGGTTAACTATCAATCAAATGATATCTAAGTTCTTCAAACTACTTGTTTATTCTCATCTTCGCTATGGTTCTTGCTTTCCAAATTAAGTAAACGTGATCCTAAACTAGCCATTTTGTATATAGCTGATATGACTTGAGGTCTATTCACGAGTAACTGTTTTCATTTGTTTTTATAACATAAAACTTGAAAGAATGCATGAGGGTGTTGTACATACCAATAAGAAATAAATAAAATTGCTGGATACCATAGTTAATATATAAAAAATAAAAGAGGGAAATTTCAGTTTTTCTTTGCATCTTCAGGCTTTTGGGTGTCTTAAATGATCAAAATATATGGGTGAGTCTTCAGGCTATTTGTGATAAGAGTGAAGAGAATAAACTCTTTTGAGCTTTACAAATCAGATTTGCCATGAAGGTTTGTTGTGCCAAGGTTTTGTCAGATTTGCCTTTTTGGCATGGACAGCCTGTTTAAGACTTTTTTTGGTAATGTTTTTGGGATAATTATTGATAGTGGATTTGATACTTTAATTGGTGTTGTGAAACAGGATTCAGTGGGTGAACCGCTTATTGTTGCAGATTCCTGTTGGTTGGGAGGTCGTGGGGATTCTTGTCTCACCCATTCTCTTATTTCCAAAATGGGCTTCTACCGTGGACATAATTTTGTGAACAATACATGTAGAGACTTTTAGACAGAAGCATTATGTTTCAGAATTTTGTACAAATACCATTTGAAGTATAGGGGTTATGAGGTTATAAATATACGTCTCTCCCTCCTGCCCTCCTTGGTTGTCTCCCTAAGCGTTCCGTACCCTCCCCGCTCGCCCCAACTATCCTCGCACACCCCGACCACATCCACCCAAATCCACACCCAAACGAATATTTTGACTATGCTTTCAATGCCAAATTAGGTACTCATTTTTGGATTAAAAAAAAAATTGGTACATTATTATGATTATAGACGTAGGTACATACATGTACATGCAATGTACGTATAAACGTACATTAAATGTACCCAAGTTTCCAACAAGGGACCAAAATTGAAATTAAATCTAAACATGGAAATTTAATAAACTATCTTATTCAAGGGTAACAGTGTAATTATCTTATTAATAAACGAACAAATATTGGAGAATCATGACAACTGAGAGAGTCATATCACATGCGGACTTATATACAAATTATTTTGATCCTAAATTCATGATTTTATAGAGTTTTTATCACAAATGGTCTTTCAATTTTTGAAAACCCGAAACTGAAGTTTTTATCCTCTCTAACCTGTTTCAAGAATTTTTTTTTTTGAATTTATTTATTTTATTTTATGTGGAACTTGTTTATTGAATATTTGGAATGAAAATTATTTTGGTGGCTTAACTGCTCTGTTAATGGCAAATGGGGTCGTTTCTGGGCTTTTAGTTTTTGGATTAAATCAGCAAAGAAAGGCCCAAGTAATAAAGGACATTAGAGCTTGTTAGACATGGGATACGTCACACGTGAATCCCACATTGGAAAACTCCTCTATGCGTGAAAGCTTTATATATGGTCGTTTAACAACAGAGCTCGTCCCTTCGGGGACATCCGATAAAATTGGAACGATACAGAGAAGATTAGCATGGCCCCTGCGCAAGGATGACACGCATAAATCGAGAAATGGTCCAAATTTTTTTGGCCATTTTTGCGATTGCTTTTCCTGCTGTCTTGAAGGTGTTTGATGTTCAGCGACTGATAGTCTTCATTCTATTTTTTGATGTCAAAAGCTCGCCTACCACCTGTTCGATAAAATGACTCTGTTACTATGACCCTTGTAAAATTGTTCAAGTTTGAACTTTTTCAAATGCTCACAAGGCAAGATAGCATCCGGGTTTATATGCAACGCAATTCAATAACAGTTTTGCTTGGTTCAAATTGTTGATAGGCTCCATTCAACTTTGTTTCTTTTAGTTCAATAAAACCAACATACTTATTCTCCACTATCTAGTTTTCATCTTCCATATTCATCAACGTCTTGATTAATGAGAGTATGCCAGTTTTTCAAACAGGAAAGGAGGAGGAAAACAAATGCAGCAGCAGCAATCTAGGAAGTCTATGAAACTTTTCGTACATTGTGAAGAATCGACTATCGTTTGTTTCCCTAGTTGCAGAAGATTATAGATCAGTTCAGTAGCTGATATTGCAACTGGTTTTGACATGAAAATCATTAACTTGTGGAGCTTTTACACATTTTCTGTATGATTTTTTATCATCTACAATCCATGTTTTACTGAATATTCCTATACTTCGAAACCGTGTTATGATTACGAATACGAGTGCATCAAGTACTGACACATTACATGGGACTAAATCTGTACAATACCTTGAAAAAAATTCTCCAAATCTCAGATCAATGTTAATCAAGAAATCTTAAGATGTTTGGAATGAAAAATTGTGAACCTTTTTACTCATGAATTAAGTGGGTTTATAATTCAATCCACAAAAGAAAGGCACAATAATTAAAGAACGTGACTGTGTGTTGGAGATTGGGCTTGGGGTCCGAAAACTAAAGAGGGGGAAGCTGGCTATTGAAAAGATAGCACGAGTCCACATTGGAAAACCCTTCTATGCATCAAAGCTTTATATATGGTCATTTAACAACAAAGTTTGCCCCTTAGCATGGCCTGCAAGGATGACACGCATAAATGGAGAAATGATCCAAATGAGTCTTTAATCTTCCATGTGTGAGTCCAAGTTTGAATTTAGTGTTTGATTATTGATTGTTCTGAGTCTGGTACCCGAAACATATTAAAATTTCACTGGTCTTCCGTTATTTGTTCACAAGTGCTGGATTGGATGCATATAGAAAGTTCGTCTACCAGGTGTTTCATAAAATGTCTCTGTTACTATTTGGCCCTAACAAAATTGTTTTTCTTACTTCTTGCTCGCCTAGTACGTGGTACTTGCCACCTCACATTGTTTCGTGATATTTCTTGTTAGTTCCTAGGAAACTTGAGGAATCCTCGAGACTCGGACACAGCTCTGCCGTTGGATCATCTGACTCAGTTGCTAGCGGGCCTTCTATCTTGGGAACAATCTCGGAATATGAATTTGCATTCGCATCCTCATATCGTGACAGCGCGATCTCTCGGTTTCCTTTTCTTGCAAGCAAAGTGAGGAGATTTAATACGTGCTCAGTTTGGCTTCTCAGGATTCAAATTACTACACTTCTGCACGTATTTGAGACTTTTGTGCACTAGCGGTTAATAATCAAAAATACATTTCGATTTTCAGCTCAATGAAATTCAAGTTTTCTATATTTATATTGAGATTTGAAAACTGTCATCAAGTTCAAACTGAGTTTGCATGAATGGATTCTTGCTTTATTTGTATACAAACCATTTCATACAATGAAAATCAAAAACAAAAACAAAAAGCATGCCCACACAACGACCCGACTAACGAGACAAACTTTTTTAACCCACAACGTCTATATAAAGTCTTCCTAAATAGAACATGGAATTAAGAGAGTGAAAAACAAACTTGCGGCCCTTAGAACTCTTGGCTCGCTTGCTGAAACAACACAACAGCAAGAGTCAGAAGGGATGCATATACTGAATTGGGTAACCTCTGCACCACCTTCCCAATGCCTGGTACACCCTCCGTAGCCCTCTTCGTTGCCATTGCAATTGTTGGTGCTGCAACCAATGTCAGGATCAGTCCCTGACTGACTACAATGAATGTGTCGGCTGTCAGCTGCTTGATGAACTTCGTGAACTCTTCACGGTCAATTTCTCCATCGAGATTGATATCGTTTTCCTGCAAATACACTGAGTGAACAATCTTCCATGTGGTTCTACTCAGTATGAACTATAGCTTAATAGGATAACAAGTTTTAAAGCTCTGCAAGTTACTGAAAGAGAATCCTCAAGAAAAAAAAAGATAGAACAGATGTTATGATTTATCCATGGTCATGGTTACCAAGATTATGGAATCAGCTCCGCATTCAAATGCCAAATAAACAAATCTCCTAAATATTCAACAAGATCCAACCATGTATTGAGAGTATAAGTATTTGTTAACAAAGAGCCTACATCTACAACCAAGCACCCCTAGAACACCCAAGACACTAAGTATCAAAGTCAATAAAGGACTTTACATTAGATGCAAAATGTTGAGCCCAAAGAAATGGCTCAGCTAAGGAATTCCCCCTCACATCCCCACTTTTTTTCCCTCTGAGATGTTAGTTATCAGTTTGACACTGACTTTGGGACATGGAGCTGTAACAATATCAAAACTGCACTTAACAAGATTTCAGCAAGGAGATGTAAATATCATTGAATTTCCTTTTTCTTCTCATTAAATTTTATATAGCCATGTTGTAGTCTTTCACGTGGAAGTAAGCTGGAAAAGAAAAAAGAACAGCTACTGGCCTCTTTTCCCAACACACGACCTTTTACTGTTGACAATAGTTAATTGTAGTCTTATATGCACTTCCATGCAATGTATAACTAAACTCACTACAAAATTCATTGGATTCAACATTGTCTAAAAAAGAATAACAGGCTCAGAATCTCTGCACGTTTTCTTTAGGTTTCCTGAAAAGAGACACCTTAGACAAACTCACAACATGAATTCTTACTAGCAAACAATGACGACAATTTTCCCTTGCATAAACAAACTGCAGAAACAAAAGGTTATTAAACATAGAAAGTCATTTCTTCAAGATACTGTTCCTGACAGTCCAATTTTAAAAAGGCTATCAATAATTTCAATCACATGGATGCATAATTTCACATAAAGACTAGGATGATATGATGGATTTCTATTAAAAATTGCAGGCCATCACAGTTATCTATCCAGATTATGCAATCAACTTGTCATTCAAATGCCAAATATCAAACAGTTGAACTACCAATTTCTCATCAACGTCCAAACACCACCTATTTTTCTAATGGAATTTCCCAAATTAGGGAACTCAAGAACTTGGTTCCCTTTTAGTCAGTCAAAGAGACAGAGGATGATACCCAACTCACAAAATTTATGACTTCCAACATAACATCTATATCACAAACACCAATCGCCTTTCTCTAAGGCAATTGTACATACAAGAAGACAGTAGAATCAATTTAAGTGAAAAAGAATGTCTCTGCAGAGAACTAGCCAGGCTAGACTTCCATTAATGCCTCAACCAATAAACCTATTGAAACAAGTATAGCTGACTTAGGATGATGAATTTTTTCAGTCAAAATGAGTAATTTTAAATTAGGTAATCAGCAGACAAGTAAACTTAAAGCAGAACTCATCGGTCATGTCTATACAACCTCTTTTATTGCAACCCAACCCTCAAACAAACTGGTACTGTGTCAAATCATGCTAAACCAGACCAAATAAAGAAAGACAAAGGGTTGCTTCTTTCAGACCATGAAAAATTAATGTTAAACAGGAAGCATAAAGGTCGCAAACAGCAACTTAAAGGTGTTTCAGTTCATCTTGATAAATAAGAGTTTTATGGGTCTAACTGACTTTAGTTTAAAGTTGAAATATAAAATCTTGTGAGAGTAATAACTAGCAGTTGTGCTCTATTAAATTGAAAAAGTTGCAAGCATGTGTGCGGATAACTAGTTTTCTCTAATCCAAAACTAAAACTGGATCACAAATCTTAGTAAGCGAAAACTTGGTTCTACGACTTGACTTTTGCAGTAACACCTAAAACTCAAGAAACATAAAATAATGTGATTGAAGCTTATGGAGGATGCAAGAAAGGCCGCACCTGAAAATTAAGTCAGGAATCCATTACTTTGACTTAACAATTTATATGAAATTTCCTACCAAATGGGGCGTATACCATTGATATTTTCAAAGGAAATTATCTTATGTGTAAATGGTTTGATACTAACAAATTTCATTTCATAGTTTGTTTTGTAACCAACGAAAAATCCTTATAATAGAAAACTGATGTACTTTTAGGTACTACCTAGATTTTAACTCATCCTCTATGTTTAAGCTGTTTAAATTCAGCAGCCGCTCAAAAACCTATGAAGCAGTAGGAACAAAATGGGTCAACAATCATCAATGATTAGAGTACCTGAAGCAAAGTTTTGACATGGTCTTTGGAGGGTGGATCAAAATGCGGGCCAGGGAAACGCTTATTGATATCACTAGAACAAGAAGATTAAGAAAGAAAAAAAAACCTCAATTAGAATAATGTGGACACCAGCAGAATGATTTTGTAATCAGCTAAACATTTGGAAAAAAGAAATTAGTAAGAAAAGCTTCGCACTTGTACACAAGTAGTACACCAATGTACAGATCTTCAAATGTCAAGTTAGCCCTTCCTGACTCATTTTTAAAATGATCAAACACCTTGTTTGTAATCTTTTGTATTTGCTTTCGCCTCCATTGCTTACCTGCAAGGTGGAAAACTATCAGATACAATGAAAACATAATTAAGGGTTCTGATTCATGTCCAGTAATGAAACATGTCATACTGTCTGTTAGGATGAATATCTACAAATTTCTCTGATGGATCGCCAAAGGTATCATCTTGACCATCACATCTAAAATTCAGTACAACAAAAAAGATATGAAAACATGGGCATAAATTTGATGTCAAAAAGCAAACTTTCTACTGCATCTGAGGAAACCCATCACTCAAAACAGAGGACCAGTAGGTTTGTGTTAATATTGGCAGTGAGTTGGCCTTAGAACCCATAAAAGCTAATGCATGACTCTGTGATTCAACATCATTTGCAGATCCCACAAGTGCGGAAGGATGGAAGAGCAACACAAACCCATCCAAACTAAAATGAAAAATTAAGAAAAGGAAGAAAAAGAAAGAAAGAAAGCGAAAGCCCAGTAGCAAAATTAGTGGGTTCTTTATGATCTACAAAACGAAAGATTCAGAACTGGGAAAGAAACACTATTGGGATCGAAAGAATTACAAACATTTATCTGTTAAAGCTTGTTTCTTTCTTTGGTTTTTTTTACATCAAAATCGATGAAAGCTGGTACCTTGTAATCTGTCCAGCACCTGTCCCATGGCGAAGTAGTGAGCTAGTAGACAGAGAGGCCTTTTGCGACTTCGTTTGGATGATAAAGGAAGAAAAGATCCTTTGGTATCGGAGCATTGAATTGACTTTTTCAGGCCACGTACGCATAAAGAAAAGATACTCTACGGCAATTGTCAAGGGATTGTTTGTTATTTATTTTTGAGAGATGCACTGTTATACATAATGTAGGAGCCCAAATTATAAAAAAAGAACTCTATATGAAATAAATTTTAGAAACATACCCAAGCTCATTCACAACATAACAAAAAGACTTTTAATTTCTTATAAATTACAAAACTGTCATCGATTTTTTAGAATAGGTTCAACCCAAAACCTCATAAAAAATACACAAACCACTTAATAGGGCATCAAAGTAATTTAATAATCAAAATTAAATTCAATAGGGCCAGTTGTCATTTTTTGAGTTTTTTTATAATGAGTTTGTTTATAGAAATTAAATGGTGTATGATTTATCTATATTATGAGTGCTCTAAGAATAGGTCTATAACTAAATATCTCTTTATTTTTTAGAGGGAAATTCGAACACATGACCTTTCGAAGGACATTTCTAAAAGCAATTCACCACAATGGTCTCTATTTATGGTCTATATCCATTATTTTTAGACACCCTTTTATACTCCAAGAACAAAGTATCTTTGCTCTAATGGGGCTCTCTAAACTTTTTTTATGTACTAACTTTATTTTGTGTTAGCCCTTTTTATTTCATCTTTATTTAGAGAGCCCATAAAAAAATGATATGAAAAGGGCTAATATAAATAAAAAAGATTTCAATAAAAAAGATTCATATTCAAATCAAATAGGATTTTCTCTCATATCAACCGTTGGATCAAATAATGGTGTAGGAGATAAGATTTGCTCTCATCATATCATTTTCAATTCTTAGCATGTTGTGTAGTTGCCCAGCAAATGAATCACGAGAAAAGGTTTGCTCTTTTACTCATACAAGAAATTTTCAACCATATCAATGAATGTGAGCAATAAAATTAAAGTTCACAATAAATTACTATGGTAAAATGTGCAACTAATCACCTAAATCTAATTTAATAAAACAAAACTCATGTTGTTCATTTCACTCCCCCACTCCTGGGTCTCTTATTTTGTTGAGAGATATATTCGTTGAATTTGGTGTAACATTTGTTCATGGTTATCTATTAAGATTTGAGGCTCTTCATTATTCTCGATTTTTTTTTTTTTTTGAGTCAAAGCTAGGAAGGGAAAAGGGATTTACTCGCACACACATTGCTAGTGTTTAAGGATTTCAAATATACGACCACTTGGTCTAAGTATACTTTTTCATTATGGTATGACCCAGTGACCTAAGTTCTTATTAACTGGAGTGAAAATCTTGAAATTATTGAATACGACTCCGCATTGTTGGACTTGACAACACATTCTCAATAGTTGCATTCTCCACTTATGGCAACCCAAACTCATAATAGAGCTACGCCTAAATAGAAGAGATGGGGAACATTTTTGGGGACACAAATTTTACGCCCAATAAGATAGTTACACGTTGACTTTAGTGGCTCGAAAATATAGATTTACTATCGACCAAGAAGCGGGAAGAAAAACACAACTAATTACACATTGATTAGGAGTGAACGACACCGTTTCAGCTAGAGCATTCCTCCTTTGCTTGAATAGGTGAAACTTGGGCCACGAATTGGGCTAAGTTATCCCCTGCAGCATCCGAAGAAGATCAACTCAGCCTCTAAGCTTACACCACGTGGCACCAACAATTGAGAACAACCAAGACTACTTGAAACAATATAAATATCCAAAGACCTCACATCATCTAAAGTCTAACCTAAACATAATGCTTCTAGAGTCATGTCATCATAATGGCTAAGTTGAGTGCTTTGTCCTATCAATTTCCTGTTTTTAGTGTGCTTGATGGCCACAAATATCTTTCTTTTTCCTTTGTTACCTGGATATTAAAGCTCTGACGAGAGCGACTTTCTGCAGATCGTTGTTGATTCTATACATGATCCAAAAGCTGGTGTAGTATTTGACCCGAAGTCGTTAATACAAGCCCTTGTTGACATGATAGGCAGATACACGAGTACAAATCTTACGGCGGTAGTCTAATGACAGTGGAAAAAGGAGCAAGCATGGTAATTTTACATGTGGCTCTTCATTAGTTTCATTATTCATGAGGTACAAGCACGGGCGGAACCAAAGCAAGGGCTGCCCTTGGCTGTAGCCCGGGGACAGTTTGGGGAAAAAACAAATTAAATATACATATAGTTTAATATTTTAATCAAAAATAAATAAATAAATATACAATTTCAACACCAATATGCATAGTAAGAGATCTTACACATTTGTATTTGGTGTCAAAGTTTATCCCAACATCAATTTTAAATTTTTTATATTAATTTGTCTCCAAAAGAGAAGTATTTTTCTAAATGAAATTCACCCTTTCACGAATAATATGGCTTTAATTTCAATTTTATTTCTTGTGTTTACAATTATGTGATTTATATGATTTAATGTATACTTTTATTTCTAGAAAAACTATAGAAAATGTAAGTACAAAAAAAAAATTTATCATTAAATTTTAAGCTAATAACTTTAGCTAGCCCACCCATTAAAAAATTTCTGGTTCCGCCATTGGGTACAAGTTCAACAGCAAAACAACCTTTTTTAGCAGCTCTCCATATCAGGTACAACTTCATGTTTCCGGAGATTTTGCTGCAATGACGTGACTAATGTTAAAATTTGACTATGTTTGATTTCAGGAACACTTTCTGGCATATTTTGACTGTGAGGTGATCTTCAGTTGAAGGATGTAGATGGGATGTTATTTGAAGGTTGAAACCCTAATTCAACTGAATTGCAGCAAGTTTATATGCCCACTTAGAATCAGAGACGGTGACACCTCTCACAAGGTGCTTTCCAGTTATGTACAGAATTGACTTAGATAGCCGTGACCTTCAAAAAAAAAAAAAATTAATATTGAATTGTCAGTGTCCACTACTACAAAAAGTGAAAAAGACAACGGTATAACAAAAAACCGTCGTTATTTTTAAAAAGACGACGGTAAAAAAAACCGTCGTGGATAAGTGACTTAAACAACTAAAAAATGGAGATAATGTTGAGTATTTTTTTATAACGACGCACACAAATAAAAAACGTCGTCTTATTAAAAAGATTTTCTTCAGAGTTAAAATCTGACCAAAAAACAACGCAGTAGGTATGAATATCCACCGATGTAGAAACTAAAGACGACGGTTCACCAAAAAACTACTATGTTAACTCCTAACTAAAAACGACCAACTGTTCTTATTCAGCGCCGTATAATATTGTGGAATCCACGTCAGGATATTACAAAAGAACGACGTGTTAAATCAATGTACCATCGCAAGATATTAATTTATCGACTTATTATTTTGGAGCGTACTACGACAGTACCTACAAAACTACTGTCGTATTTATTTACCACGTCCTAAGTTTAAATTACCGTCGTATGTTTTCTATTAATACGTCCGCCTTCTCTAAAACCGTCTTCTTTTTATTTCTTTTTAAAATTAATTAATTAATTTTTTTATTTTGGTAATATCTTTCTTAAAACCATCACAAGGAACAACCAAGTATCTCAACTGATCAAGTCAATCCTCAACAACATTTTCGTCTTAAAAGGCAAATCTCTCCTGATCAATATTTAAAAGGCAAATACATCGGTGTTTCTTCCTTCACCCTCAGCTTGTGCAATTGTTTCTTCCTCTCATATGTAAGTTGGGCCCTCTCCTTCCTCTTGTTCTCAAGCTCCTGCACCACGCTTGTTCAGATCTTTGGATCCTGATCATAATAGAACCACCAAAGTGAGACAATATTTTAAGAAACCAGAACTGAACTGACCACGGCAAACTTTGAGAAAGATAATATTTTGAAAGTTAATGATGTGTGCGTTTTGGTGTCTTTGAGATACACCAAAACGAATACATTATTAACATCCAAATTATTGTCTTTGAGATGTGAGAGAGAGTGATGATGTATGTGTGTATGTGAGAGAGGAAGACGAGCCTCCAGAGAGGTTAGAAGAACTTGGAACCCTAAATGAAAACTAAAACGGAAAGAAAGCGTCAAATTTATACAATAAATCTTTAAAACCCACAGCGGTCCTTATACACATACCGCCATCTAATTATAAAAATCCACGTCGTTTATTATTTAACGTCGTATAATTTAATGGACTCCATATCGTATAAAATGTAACCTACGTCGTATAATATTGTAATCCACGTTGGTATATTAAAAAAACGACGTTTTAAATCAATGTACCATGACGCGAGATATTAATTTATCGACTTATTATTTTGGAGGTTATTACGACGGTACCTACAACATTACCGTCGTATGTTTTCTATTAATACGTCTACCTTCTCTGTAAACCGCCATCTTTTTTTTATTGCCTTTTAAAATTAATTAATTAATTTTTTATTTTGGTCATATCTTTCTTAAAACCATCACAAGGAACAACCAAGTATCTCAACTGATCAAGTCAATCCTTAACAACATTTTCGTCTTAAAAGGCAAATCTCTCCTGATCAATATTTAAAAGGCAAATACATCGGTGTTTCTGCCTTCACCCTCAGCTTGTTCAATTGTTTCTTCCTCTCATATGTAAGTTGGGCCCTCTCCTTCCTCTTGTTCTCAAGCTCCTGCACCACGCTTAATCTTGTGAGGAATCATTCTACAAACCAAAGAAAATTACTGTAATTGAAATCTGAAATGTTCTTTTTCCTGCTTTGGGAAAGAAGAAGTTGAAATCCTAATTGAAAACTGAGAGTTTAAAAACTCGTGAAAAAAATCATATTTAAACAAATTATCATAAATATCCACGTCGGTTCTATTACACTTAGCGACGTTATATATAATTAATAGACGTCGTTTTTAACAATTGGAGACGTATAAATAAAATTAACCACATCATCCCGTAAACTAAGGCCAACGACAGTATATAAAAAAACAACGTTGTCATTTTTGTAAAACTAATTTTTTGTGTAATTAAAAATTTTACACGTCGGTATGGGTAATTCAAGCGACGTTCTATAGATATTTCATGTCGTTATTGTTAAGTATAAGGTCGTTGTGCAAATTTGAAAATGACGGGTTACATCCTTTTGAAGAAAATACCGTCGTGTAATTATATATAAACACGGCGTTTTAGGAAACCTATGAGTCGTTAAAAACATTTACTAGGGCGGTGGAAATATACCGACGTATAATATATAATACTAGGGTGCTTTCTATTAATTGCGTCGTTTTATGAAATAATATATTCAACTTTTCGTCTACCTGACTTACACTTGCACTGTTTCCAAACCCGAGAAAAAAATTTCAAGCTCCGAGAGGAAACTTTTCATCTTTTTTCCTTCTCAAAGCACTGTCGGTGTATCTCATCGTCTTCGTCGTCTCTCTCTAAACTGAAACACCAAACTCCGAGAGAAATCTTTCATTGCACGCAAAAGGTAAGCATTTCTCACTATTTTTGTTGTTGTTTTGCATTCTCATACGGTTTTTGTTTTGAAAATCTTTTTACCTTTTTTCTGGCCAAAATCATTTTCATTCTTTCCAAGTTTGATAAAATATATAGACAAAGGGGGAAAGTTTCCAAATTTGAACAAAATTCTGTTTCTTCTACTTCAACTAAATAAGATGACGGTAGCTTCTTATTTACGCGGTTAGATTTATAGACCGCGACGGTTCGTTAGTCGTCCTAGCATCGTTTGAGAGTTGTTCCACGTTGTTTTTTAAAATGACCGTCGTTTTTTTATTTGATTATCTAAGATATATTCATTGCAGGTTTGATTTCTCTAAACCATGATTTTTGTTTTTCCTAATTTGATAAAATACAAAGACAAAGAAAGAAGGTTTTGGAACAACTTCACTGTTTTTGTTTTCCATGTTTAATAGACGACGGTATCTTATTATTCACGTCGTGTGCATTTTCATACCACGACGGTATATTAATATTAACGTCATTTGAATTTCAATATCACGACGGTATATAAATATCGCCGTAGACTTATTACGTCTTCTGTTATATTTCTTACATCGCGTGAATAGAATTACTACGTCCAAAGTTTTTTAAAAACGTCGTTGTTTGAAATTGAAATCTAAAATATTTTCAGCTGAATGTCTGAATCTGGAATCACTTCTCTGTTTTTTTGTAATTATATTATAAGACGTCGGTGGTTTAATATTGACGTCGTTTTAATTTATTAACCACGTCGGTGTTTAAGTACGGTCGTTTTACAGATTTATTACGTCGGTGCTTTAATATTGACGTCGTTTTAATGTTATGTTATTGCGTCGTGTGAAATATTATCATACGTCGTGTTTTTATAAAAAAAGTCGTTGGTGTTCTTATTTTTTTTCTGTAATATTTTCACTTGCAGGTTTGATTTGTCTGTAACCATGGTTTCTCAAGACCAAAGTAAGGACTCTGGCTCAAAAAAGAATGCAGGTAAGGAGCTTAGTGTTGTAAATCCTCAAGGCAAGTCCTCGAAGAAGATGAAGTTGGTTTCATCTGCGGGCAGAGAACCAGGCAGCATGACAACATTTTCTGAGGAGCCAAAGTCATGTCGGGGTATAAGCACAATGCCTCGTGTTGTGAAGAGAAAATATCATAAAGTCAAGCCTGTTGTTGAGTACAATAAGAGGGGGAAACCATGTGGCCTTGCACATACTGAGATGCAGTCCTACATTGGAGTGTTGGCACGCTCCAGAGTCCCACTTGTGGACAAGAAATGGGCTCAAATCCCCCAGGCTATAAAAGACCAGATTTGGGAAGCCGTTGACATGGCTTTTGTGGTAGGACAAGGGGGCAAGAAATTGGTGTTATCTTTTGCAGCCAAGAAATGGAAGGATTTCAAGTCTACACTAACGAGGCATCATATCTTTCCATTCATGAAGGAAAAGGAGAAATTAAGCCAACCCCCTGAACTCTACAAATTCATAGAGAAAGCTCACTGGGATGCCTTTGTAACTTCAAGGTTATCTGAAAAATTTGTGTCTGTGCATTTTGAACAATCACGAGAGGAGGGAGAAACTTGAGTACAATCATCAATTGTCTCGAAAAGGATATGTTGGTTTGGAGGATCAATTGGTGGAAACCATGCCCGGGGTAGACATTGATCGATCTACCTTATGGAAGAAAGCTAGAGAAGACAAACATGGTAACATCCCGGATCCAAAGGTGGCAGAGAAAGCAAAATTAATTGTAAGCCTACTCACTCTGTTTTAAATTTTTATAAACTGTTATAATTCTTACTACGTCGATTGTTATATTTTTGCGTCGTGTGAATTATATTACTACGTCGCAATGTTTTAAAAAAAACGTCGTTAAAGGTCTGAATCTGGGATCACCACTCTATTTTTTGTAATTATAGCATAAGACGTCGGTGGTTTATTTCTAGCGTCGTTTGAAAATCATAACCACATCGGTAGTTAAGTACCGTCGTGATAAAGGTATGATGACATCGATTGTTATGTTATTGCGTCGTGTGAAATTATATAATATGTCGTTTTTTACAAATAACCGTCGTGTGTTTTCTTATGCTGACTTTTTTATATATCTTTGTTTTAGGATGATTTGCAAAAACAAGTCTCTAAAGGCAGTCTTCCTGTATCTGGCAGTAATGATATGTTGACAATGGCTTTGGGTCCGAGCATCCAGGGAGAGTTAGAAGGGTAGGTGCTGGGATTTCCCCTAGGCAATACTTCAATTTACCTAAACAACAGAGGGTAAAGTTTGCCGATCAATTAAAGGAAAGTGTAAGACTTGTCCTAGAAGAAGAGACTTTGAAGATGGAAGCTACGACGCTATTGTGGAACAATTATTAAGGATATCACGTCGGAGAAGCATAAAGAGCCGACATGTATTTGCCAATAACATGACTCCAATCCCATAATACCGACGTCTAAAAGACGAGATATCTAACATGAACGTTACAAAAGACGACGTCTTAGATTATGAACTCGTCCGTATCAACTCAAAAATCGTCGTCTTAAATTTTACCACGTCACTTGTTCTCTCATAATCGAAGTGAAAAAGATTTAATCAGGACGGTATTTCAAATCCATTGGTAAATTTGTCGACGTAAAGGGAAATTTGGACGTCGTTCCTTTACAAAAACAACGTTATATAGATGTATCCACGTTTCTTTTCTTATGATGACGTCGTTAAAATTAATTTACACGCGAATATCTGATCATCTACGTCGTCTCATAGACATTAGACGACCGTAATTTTAGTAAAAATGACGTATAAATTTCTAAACACGGCTGTCTTTTACATGATAACGACGTTGTATATTAACTTCAACTGAGAAACGTTGCCGTCTCAAATAGATTACACGATGTTTATGTTTTAAAATATGACGTATATATTTGGAAATACGTCTGTCTTTTACATGATGACGACGTTGTCCATTCAAGACAACGTCGTCTCTAGAAATAAATGTGTCGTAAGTAATGAATTTTCCACGTCGTTTATTTTCAGATCATGTCGTTAAAATAGTTTTAAACGGCGATCGACTGAGAAACGTTTCCGTTTCAGATGAATTAGCAACGGTTATATTTTAAAGGTGACGTATAAATTATGTAACACCACTCTCTTTTATTTGGAGTGGACGTTGTTTATTGAATACAACGTCTTCTGTAGGAATACATGCGTCGTTAGTAATGACCCTAAAATTTATTTCACGACGGTTGTAGAAACTGTGGTGACGTAGTATGTATCAATAACGTCGTCTATTATGTATTTAAAGACGTCATAATTTTATGTGTCGTGAAAGATATATTTAACGGCTGTGGGTTTGAGTTTTCGTCTTTGTATGTGTCCCTTGCGGCCATGTTCTGTTAAAATATGTCATGTGTTGCCTTTTAAAGGACGTGTTTTTGTTAGAATTGGTCGTCTATTTCGTATCCTTGACAGGTTTTTTAGCTCATTTTTCAATACAAAGACGTCGGCTATTAGTTGTGAATGACGTTGTTTCTTTTAACAATGACGGGGATTTACCGTCGTGGTTTGAATTTGAAAAAGATGTCGGTCGATTTCACGACGGTTTGAAAACCGCATACACGATGGTGAATTCCTGTCGTCTTTTGCCTTTTTTGTATTAGTGGTCACTGCATTTTTGGGCATGGAACTTGATTATGTATTCAATGATTTGTATATATATATATACATGTCTTTTGTACGTCAATACCGTTGTTTGTTAAGGCCCATGTACGAGGGTTAGCAATTTGAATATTTCTTTATGTGGTTGTTTTTTTTTTTGTAAAGAAAATGAGAAATTAATCCGTAGACAATTCTCCAAAACCTAATTGTCATTTCATAATTAAACAAGTGTTGATTTTCGTAGGAGTGAATTGTGTTTAATACGGCTGTCCGTTAAGGCCCAAGTGTAATGTCGTTGGACATATCTCAAAAGAAAGGATGAACCTCTTAAGCAAAGAATCTATGCTACCACCACTTAATCGCCATGATAAAGATAAAGTCTATATTGAATGTGCAAAAGGAAAAATGACAAACTTGCGAAAGAAAGGAGCAATAAGGAGTGAAAAATTGCTAGAGATTATACATACAGATATCTGTGGACCTTTTCCAATCGATACACAAGATGGTTATGAATATTTTATAACTTTCACAAATGATTTCTCAAGGTATGGATATGTGTATTTGATAACAGAAAAATCAAAAGCCTTAGACATGTTTAAAATTTACAAAGCTAAAGTGGAAAAGCAATTAGATTCAAAGATAAAGGTAGTGAGGTCTGGTAGAGGTGGAGAGTTCTATGGAAAATTCACTGAGAAAGGAAGAAATCCAGGACCTTTTGCCATTTTCTTGCAACAAGAAGGCATTGTGGCTCAGTACATGAATCCTCGAACACCACAGCAAAATGGTGTTTCAAAGAGAAGAAACATAACTTTGATAGAGATGGTGAGAAGCATGATGTGTTGCACAGCATTACCAAACTTCTTATGGGGAGAAGCTTTGAAGACAACAAATTATTTGCTTAATAGAACACCTACTAAAAGTGTTGGTAGAACTCCTTATGAAATTTGGTGCAACCAAGTTTTAATCACTTGAGAACTTGGGGATGTAGAGTAGAAGCAAAACTTTATAATCCAAAGCAAAAGAAGGTTGACTCAAAGACAGTTAGTTGTTATTTTGTGGGGTATCCAGACAGAACAAAAGGCTAAGATTTTACTGTCCAAAGCATAATACAAGGTTTGTAGAGACACAAAGGGCAATCTTCATTGAGGAGGAGAATACAAAAAATGAAAGTGTTGAATTTGAGTTTGATGAAATATTAGAGCATAAGGAACTTGTAGTAAAAGAAAAACAAGGAAGGGTGACTACAATAATTCGATTTGTTAGCAAAGCAGTCACACCCATTCATGAAGATAACCACCATGATTAGGAAATAAATGCAGAAGCCGAGACACAAGTGGCACAACCTCATAACCAAGAACTAAGAAGGTCTCAAAGACCCAGAAGGCCAGCTTTATCAAATGACTATCACGTTATGTGCAAGAAGCCAAACAAGATATCAACAACTTGAAGGATCCTGTAACTTTCAAACAAGCTGTGGAAAGTGACATATGTGAATATTGGATGGCAACTATGGAATCTGAACTCGATTCAATGAGCAAGAATGGAGTTTGGAAACTTGTCAAGCTGCCGCAGAGTTGTAAACCTATAGGCTGCAAGTGGGTTTACAAAACAAAGAAAAATCCACAAGGGAAAATTGACAGGATACAAAGCCAGACTAGTGGCAAAAGGCTACACTCAACAGGAAGGGGTAGACTACAATGAAACATTTTCTCCTGTTTCTACCAAGGATTCATTGTCACGCCCCCAGGACCGGGGGTCGGTGGAAACCCCCGCCCGGTGCGTGAGAAAATAAAATATAAAAAGAAGCTAGAACATAAAATAAACTTTTTCTTATAAAAATAGTTTCAAAATCTTACAACTTTACAATTAATAAATAAAGCCTTATCACTCTCAACTAATTCAGCCTCATCTGGTTTAGTCCTTGTCTTGCCCACTAATTCATCTGAAAAATTAAACAGGGGTGAGGGATGAGCAACCACCGTTCAGGAGGGACATGAGACCTTACTACAGTAGATTGATATAACTAAATTAAGTGACATGCAATCACACACCCAAATATCATATTAACAATATTAATGCATGAATGAATGCTCTTCATCTACTCCGTTAATTCATATAAGTGGACAAGCAGACCTGCACGTCCCATACCATGCTTTTACCACTTGGTCCCGAATGCCCACTTATATGAACTAACACTCATTTCAATCATCCCATAATTTCCCATTTTTTTAGTCATCTTGTCTAACTCCCTTTCGCCAGTCCCGAATCACCCAATAAAAACCATGTGCACGGTGGGATCCCTAGACCTGGTACTTGCCAAGAGTTAGACTCAACTACACAAAAGACTATATCCATTACCCTATTTTCCATCAACCCAAGAATTCCAGCCATCACCGATAACATATGATCATGTCAATATTAATAAAATAATATAGATTATTAACAACACTTCAACATCCAATATCAATAATAATAATATCATGCATAATATAATGCTCACGAAATTTAATTAGATCAATCCCCGTAAAGGCACCTCAAGAAATCCCTACCTCGATTCCAAGACATTGCTCCACGTTAAGAAAATACAAGCTAAGTCTTGTATCTCCCGCAAGAAATTCATCACCTCTCTCTCTCTCTCTCACAGTCTCTCTCTTTTTCACGTTGCAAGTTTGTTATCATTGGAAGCAGTAGTAAATCTTGCAAGCTTCCTATTTATACTAGAGTAAAGTCGGCAATAAATCACTTCTTATTGGATGGTGCAGTGGCGGTTGGTATCTTCTTCCTATCCAAGTAATAAATATCATATAGATAAGGAAGAATGTCTTTGTGACTCTTTCAACTCCTGTTGCGTAGATTCAGCTGCACCAAAATGGATTCAACTGCATCCTCAACTTGTGATACTCGCAAGTGCACGAGCCGTTGGTAGTTTAACATATGTAAGTGCGAGGTCGATTCCACAGGGATTGGTGATTGAATAATCCAATTCAGTTTTCCTACACAAAACAGAAATGAAAACAAGAGAAACAAAACAAGAAGAAAGAAAAGAACTAAGACAAGATGGTGAGGTTTTAGAATCTACCCTAATTGTTCTAATCATGTTATGGCAGCAAGTAAACAAATTGATTCACTCATGAAGATGCTCACAAATAAGTCCATGGTGTTTGGATCAAATTGCATTGAACATCACAAGGACCCCAAGCATGGTGTTTACATTAGGAGACCTAGAAACCAAATCACATAAGTTGCTAATGGATGGAATGAAGATGATCCCCAAACCTTCCCAACAAGAGCAAAATGCATAAAACCTCAGGTGATCAATCAAAGGATCCAATCCTATTCCTTTCTTTTTGGTGAGTTGGCTAACCTTGCTACTTAGCATGGTTTTTACTTTGACACGTATTGAATTGGCAAAACTACACTAACAAGAACCATTAATATATATATCCATATATATATATAGAATAAGATATTTATGCAATACACACACATATATAATATAATAAGATATATATAATAAAATAAGATGTAAATATTTATTAGTACACAAGATAATATATATATAAGTTATAACTAAATATGTAACAAAATATTTAATTTACTGAAATATAATATATATATATATATATTTTCAAAATACGGGGTTTCACATTCATTTAGGGTGATAATGGCTTTGGTAGCACACTTGGATCTACACCCTCATCAAATGGATGTTAAGACAACTTTTTTAAATGGGAACCTGAATGAGGAGATCTACATGAATCAACAAGATGGTTTTGTTTTAAAAGGGGAAGAAGATCTAGTCTGCAAACTGCAGAAATCTATCTATGGTTTAAAGCAAGCCTCAAGGCAGTGGTATTTGAAATTTGATGAAGTAGTGAAATCTCAAGGTTTTGTTGATGATCCACTGGATGAATGCATTTATATGAAGTTTAATGGAACAGACTTCTTATTCATGCTTTTATACGTTGATGACATTCTTTTGGCAAGTAGTAATTTGTCTCTACTTCATGACACCAAGAGGATGTTGTCTAATCATTTTGACATGAGTGATCTGGGAGAAGCCAACTATGTTTTGGGAATCGAAATTAAAAGGGACAAAGAAAGAAAGTTACTTGGTTTATCTCAGAAAGGCTATGTTGAAAGAATACTCAAGAGATTCAACATGGACAATTGCACAAGTTATGATGTGCCCATTTCAAAGGGTGACAAACTGAGCAGTGATCAGTTCCCTAAGACTGAGCAAGAGAAGAATGAGATGAGGGATAAACCTTATGCATCATTAGTAGGAAGCTTAATGTATGCACAAGTTGTACCAGACTTGACCTTGCTTTATGTATTAGTGTTCTTGGAAGGTTTCAATCAAATCCAGGACAAGCTCATTAGGTTGCAGGTAAGAAGGTGTTAAGATATTTGCAAAGAACTAAGGAATACACACTGGTTTATAGAAGAGTGGATGATTTACGACTGGAAGGATATGGAGCTGCTGATTTTGCTGGTTGTTTGGATACCAAAAAGTGCACATCAGGAGTAGTGTTTATGTTTGCAGGAAGAGCAGTAGCTTGGAAAAGTGTTAAGCAGCACTATGTGTCGACTTCAACCATGCAAGCAGAATTTTTGGCAATTTATGAAGCCACCTCTATGGCAATGTGGCTTAAGAACTTCATGTCTATGTTGGAAGTTGTAGATTCTCTGAGAAACCTATACAGTTGTGGAATGACAATAGTGCAGCAGTATTTTTTGCAAAAGGAAATAAAAGGTCATCAGGAAATGAGGCATCTGTAATTGAAGTTTCTATCAGCCAAGGAAAAGATCTGAGATGGTCAAACAACTTTGAATCATATTGGTCCAGACCTTATGATTGCAGACCTTCTAAATAAAGCTTTGCCTAACCAGGTATTTCATAGGCATGTTAATAGCAGGGTTTGTTATTTTAATTTGTATGACAATTTGATAATATAAGTATGGAGTTTTCATTCTTCACATATTGTCGTTATGTTTTTTAACAAATGGTTTAAAGTTCAAACTGCAAGAGTGCTAGCTTTTGGTTTTTGCAATTTGCATCCATGAATGAGTTAATCAAGTATCGTTTGATAAAAGACCTTGGCAGTCTTGTAAGGCTGAGCAAAGAACAGTTGTGATTTTCTAACATTCTTACTGTTCAATCACAACAGTTTCTCGATCTCAATCCAGTTGGAAGCCTTAGGTGTTTTCAAAGGTTCATATATGTGATTGTAAAAGTCTTGGGTGTTATATATCCAATGAACTTCGACAGTTGCATGTAAAACTTTGATAATGACAACGGCTTGATTTTGGAATAGAGAAGTGATGAGTTCTACATGGCCATTAAGAGGTTAACTTTGAGTCTCAAGCGATTATTGATCAAGTGGGAGAATGTAAGATGGTAATACATCTTTGACTCATTGAAGTGTTCTTCTAATCAGCTGAGGGATTGCTAGGACTCCAAGTTAATCAAGAACTCAAAGACTTACTCGACCATTAGCTTTAGACAATATGTTAAACAGAAATCTAAAGCCTTTGGGATTCCTAACTCTATCAGGATCAGGGACGTACCCACTAGCATGCTAACCTGGGCTAAAGTCCAGGAAACTTGTTTATTTTTTAAGATTAAATTAATACTCTAGTCTAGGTCATCTAAATAAAATATTATTAACTAATCCTACTAGGACTAAGCTGATCACCCAAATAAAATATTATTAACTAATCCCACTAAGGACTAGGCTGACCAACAAATAAATAAAAAGAACTAAACCCACAGTTATTAACTTATCCCGCTATTGTGCACATCTATTCCAAAATCACTATACTAGGCAGAGACATTCCCTCTCTTCTTTACCAAAAATAATAAAAAATAAAAAATTCCCTCTATCTCTTGCACAGTAGCAGACCATCCGCTAGATGCTAACTCATGCTCTTCGACAAAAAGGAAAATTATGCATGTGTTCATACTTAATTAAAGCAAACTAAGGTAATCTTCCATTCTTCATCTTCTTTTCTTTTGAAATTTTGGGGATAATTTAGGGTTCATGAAGTATCAATGAAATTTTAGGGTTCATTATGTCCCCCTTTGTATTTTTTTGTTATCAATGAAATTTACTCGTACCGTTGAGTTTTCAATAGGTATATAAGGTAAATTTAGCCCACGTCATTTTGAAATCCTGGGTCCGTCCCTGATTAGGATTGAGACTCCAACATCTACTGCATTAAGGACATCTCCTAGAGTTCCTTGATGGGAAAAACTCTAAGAGATATATGCATATAAATAGAGAGCTCCCTCCAGAACCAACACACGCTTTAGCTATCAGATATTCACCCCATCAGAATAAGCATACAGTGTTGGTTTCTTGGAGAAGATCTTTCTATTCTTGAGCCTATTCTGGACAATGGCAGCTGAGAATCAAGGTTATATTTGATTTTATAGCTTATCAAGTATTACAACAAACCCACAAGCTCATTCAAAAATAGTTCTTTCTGGAACAAAAACCTGACTGATGTTCCACCAACCATTGACTGGAGGAACGAAGGACCTGTCACCCCCATAAAATTCCAAGGTGTATGTGGTAAGATGAGCACCAAAACTCAAAGCTCCCTACCAAAACTAATTAGTTATACAACATGCACATGAACATTATTTTGTGATCATTTATATAGGAAGTTGCTGGGCATTTACAGCAGTGGCAGCTGTGGAGGGAATTACACAAATCAAAACTGGTAGCTTGATCTCACTGAGCAACAACTAGTGGACTGTTCCAAAAATGGCGTCAACCAAGGTTGCAAAACGGTAATGTGCTCGATGCCTTCGATTACATACAAACAAACTGTATCACCAGTGAAACAAGTTACCAATGCATAGGAAAGAATGAAACATGTGACGTTGAGAAGACAAATAACATTGCTGCCTGTATTGCGGGCTACCAATCTGTGCCATCTGACAGCGAGGAGGCACTGCAGAAGACTGTTTCAATGCAACCGGTCACAGCTGCGGTTGAAGGCAGAGGAATGAAATTCCGACATTACTCCAGTGGGGTCTTTTCTGGAGGTTGTGGGATCACTTGACCATGGTATTACAGTCGTTGGCTTTGGCGAAAATGAAGACTGCATTAAGTATTGGTGGGTCAAGAATTCATGGGGAGCGAACTGGGGTGAGGGTGGCTACATGAGATTGCGCAAAGATGTTGGTTGTCCAGAAGGTCTTTGTGGCATTGCCATGTATGCTTCCTATCCAGTTGTATAACCCTCCCTTTTCATATGGCTGTATATGTATTGAGCAGCTTGAGTAATGCATTGTAATCTAAACTTGGTAGTGGTATAATAAAGGTGCTGTTTTTCCATATTCAGTTCCACAATTGAGTAGTGTTGTACAAAGCACACTAAGATTTTGTGCCTACATCCTCTTTCATGATCATCTCGAGAAATTTAACTAATAATAAGATTTTTTTGGTGCGCATACATTCTTGCATTAACAACGCAAAAAGTAATGGGTTAATTTAATTGTTTCGTGTAATTGAAACTGAAGAACTAATAATATGGTCAGTACTTGTAGACGTGGGCCTTGTTGATTTTGAGCCTTACAACTCTGGTCACTTAATTTTATTTGAAAAATGCTTTTGTAGAAAGTAGGGTGGGCATCAATCCGGCCAATCCGACCAAACCGGTTCGAACCAATCCGTATTTTTCCGGTTTGGTTTGGTTTTGACTTTAAAAAAGTCAACAGTTTTAAAATTCGAACCAAACCGGAATGGTTTGGTTCAGCTGCAGTTTTAAACTTTGAAAAACTGTGCTAATCCGAACCGAACCATGTAAATATTAATTAATTAATTATATATATTAATTTACATGTGTCAATGGTTGAGTGGCTAAGTAGAAGTATTATTGTACACCCAGCCGCACTGAAGTGGACTTCACACCACTTATTTTCAGACTTCATTCTCATTCAGAGATCTCATCGCAGCCAAACCCTTCTCTTCCTTACGCAGCCTCACACAACCCCCATTTGAACCTTAGAGAATCTGAGAAGCCACCATCGTCGTACATCCAAACCTCCATCCGCAGCCTCACACAACCCCCATTTGAACCTTAGAGAATCTGAGAAGCCACCATCATCGCACAGCCAAACCTCCATCATCGCACAGCACAGCCAAACCTTCATCATCGCACAGCCAAACCTCCATCGTCGCACAGCCAAACCCTTCGCCATCAGATTCTCTAGGCTTCTCAGATCCTCCATCATGTGCAATAGCTTCAGCAAGTATCAAGCATCACAGATTTGAAAAAAGGGGAAAAGTGGTGGAAGGTAAAAGCCAACGTACATGCCCTCATTAATTACTAAACAAAATCTTAACATACATGTTTGTTTAATTTAATGTTTGTTTGTTTAATTACTAAGCCAACGTACATGTTTGTTTAATTTAATATTTAGAATTATAAGAGCACTGTAGGATCTGCTTAAAAGGTTTAATTACTTGGGTGGTTTTACTTTGTTTGATATGTCAATGTGTTAACAATGCAGATTCCCGAAAGTGGTGCCTTGGGTCCAGTATCGCGGTTTTTACGAGGATCTTAACATTAATCTATTTTGGCCTGGAAAAGATTCATCTTTAGGTGAGTTTTTGAGTCTTCTGAGTTTGGATTTTACTTATCAGTTTAGTATATTTTGAAATAATTGATTATTTGTTTTGGCTATTGCAAAATCACTCCCTCAGAAGCATAATTGATTATACAATGTGTGAATACTGAAAAAAGAGAATAGATGAATAAAATTTTGTTGAATTTTTCTCTCTTTTAAATTCTCCAGCTTCAACCTCCGCTCCTGTCAGTGCCAATGATGGATGAAGCTAACTCAATACCAACGAGGGATGAAGCTAACTCACACTCAATACCAATGATGGTGAGTTTTTCTAATTTATTTAATGTTCATGATGTGGTGCAATTTATTTAATATGATGATAGGGTTTAATTTGTCTGATTAATGTGCAATTTTTCTGATTAATGTGTAATTTATTTAATGTGCAGTATGGGGGACATGCTGGAAACTGGAAATTGATGCTGAAAACTGGAAACTGGAAACTGGAAATTGATGCTGGAAACTGGAAACTGGGCAGCCTTTCATTATGAACTAATTTTGGGCAGCTTTTCATTTCTTAGTTTTATCATGTATTCATTTCTTATGAACTTTAGAATGTTTGTTTTGATGGATATTGTGAACTTAGAAGCATACTGGAAACTATGATTAAATGGAAATTATGAACTTGTATTTTGGGCATCCTTTCATTTCTTAGTTTTATCATCTTGTACAGCTTTTGATGTAAGAGCAGGTTGAAAAATTGTTGTGTTAGCCTTTGAGGCTAGAAATTGGACAGCTTTTGATTAATGGAATATTGTTGTGTTAGCCTTTGATGGAATAGAATGATATAATGGCGAAATGTTAGCATTATAATGTAAGAGCAGGTTGAAAAATGCTTGGTTTTGTGTTAGGCACAAACCGGCCAAAACCAATCCGAACCAAACCGATTACAAGTGGTTTGGATTGGTTCGGTTTCATTATGATTTTAGGCTAATCCGAATCAAATTGGACCGTTATTTTCTTATTGATTCAGCTGTGGTTTGAGAGTAAAACCGAACCAATCCGGACCGTGCCCACGCCTAGTAGAAAGTATATAGAATATTTATTTAGGAAGCACTTCTGATGATAAATATTTTTATTATAACCATATGTAAATTTTATTAAAAATTCAAGTGCTTTATCTTTATGGTTGAAAAAAGTAATTAGGACTACTTTTATAGGCCATTAGCACTTTAATTTTTTTCATGTCAAACAATGCAAAAACGCGTTTTTGTTTGATTATCTAAAAGCATTTCCAAACTGCCCATGCTTAGCTAAGACTCTTTTCATACGTTATGATTTACACCAATTCTACCTCAATAGGCATCGGGTGAAATGGTGATTTGCGCCAATTATGCCAGCCAGCTCATTTCCCTGCGCAAGTTGTGGATGCAAGCAAATTAATGTAGGGAGAGAAATACCTAGGAAACAAAAAAACACCTGGGATTTAATGAAGTTTTATAACTTTATTATTGTTGAATTAGATACAACGTTTAAAAAGCATTACATGATTGTATGTATGTTTGGTGATTGAGACTAGACTGGACTATATAGAGCCCCAACAAAGCTACCCAAAATCTCATTACGCACTAACTGTGATGCATTATAGGCAGCTGACGGACTCAGGAATTTTTTAATGGATGTTCAATTTTGAAAGGCTAAAAAATATTTGTGGATTAAACATCTAAGGTTTTTTACTTTAGATCGACCGTAGTCCCTTCATGCATTCATATCATACATGAAAAATTGTTTTATGTAAAAATATAGACTAAGTATGAAAAATGATTGTTCGAAATAATAATTTTCTCAAGATAATTTTTGGCGGCTTTTATTCCTAACATATCAAATAAGAAAACTTGATTTTATATATAATAGACGACCGTTCTTTGAAAAAAAAAACGTCTTCTATTACATGTAATAGACGACGGTTGTGAGTAAAACGTCGTCTTTACAAATAATAGACGACGAGGATTTACCGTTGTGCTTTTATGAATCAAAAGATATCGGTCGATTTCAACGGTTGAAAAACTGGATACACGACGGTGGATTACCGTCTTCTATTTCGATTTTTGTAGTAGTGTATGAGATTTTATTATGAAGTATATATTGACTTAGGGCCAGTTTGGCATTGCTGTGTTGTGAAAATAATCGCTGTTAGAATTTGCTGTGAGAGAAATCAGCTGTGAGAGAAAGCAGTTTGAAGTTTGGTAAACTTTTTGTTATAAGTGCTGTTTGTACAATAATCAGTTTCTGAGTGTTTGGTAAATTTGTTTGTAAAAGTGCTGAGCTGTGTATAATGACTAAAAATGGCATTATACTGAAATGACTTTTCTGTTCAAGTGTTTGGTAAAAGGAAAAGCATTTTCACTTTAGCTTATATAATTTTTTTAAAATTAAATATGTTTCCATCACACCCTAATAATTATTTTAATTATAAAATAAATAAAGTATTCCATTAAAAATAAATATATTGTCAATAATATGGTTATAACAAAAATTAAACTAGTCCTAAACAAGCAATCATATACATTTCTAAGCAAATGAACTCATTAAACTTGCGGCTATATTATTTCTCAATGCCTCCATTTCTTGTGTTACAGGACCATCTTCTTGTTGTGCATCAACCTCTCTCTCAATCTCTTCATCTTGAGTACCATTTAGGTCATCTTCACTTTCATCAAAATGACAATCGCGTTTGACATGTCTTCTTATATAGTTATGAAGTGCCATGGTTGCAATAACTATTTTGACTTGTTTTGCAAAAGGATAATTAGGCATATCTCGTAAAATACTCCATCTCTTTTTCCATACTCCAAAAGTGCGTTCAATAACACTTCTAAGGGAAGAGTGTGCATGATTGAATACCTCTTTATGACCCATCGGTTGAACACCCTACGAAAATCAGGAAGATGATATCTTTCCATTTGAGAAGATAGTTAAAACCCTAGAAATTAAAGAGAAAGATGGAAGATTGAAATTGAAAAAAAAATAAACATAATATGCGTCTCTTACCTGAGGCTTGTGGCTCGCAGTGAGCTTCAATGGATCCAACAACAAAAAACCGTAGGCAGAATGAAAGAGAAGGAGAAGAGTGGGCTCTGAAGAGATTGTGTGAAGAAGCAACGTGATGTGAGGGAAGGAGGAAGAGAGAGCGTGAAAGTAGATTGGGGTATTTTCGGAAGTTGTAAAATTCATTAAAACCCAGCGCTCCCTCAAAACTGATTACCGTATGATCAGAAAATGAAAGAAGGTCATTAGCCGCTTTCATTTATTGCTTTCTCCCACAGCAATTTTTAACAATAAGTGATTTTCTTATAGGTTACTAAACGGGCTGGGCTTCCCGAAATTTTTTAAAAATCACTTATTACCCCAAATAAGCAATGCCAAACGGGTACTTAATTAACCATCATTTTTAGCCTAAATCGTATTTTGCACTCAAACCAATTTTTCATATTTTGATTTGGTGGGAATTTAATTTTCTAATATTTTTATTTGAATCCAAATGGGGGGAACTTCCTTATATTTACATTGTAAACTTAAGTAAATGGAGTAATATAAAAATAAATGAAAGTATAAAGACAAAGACATTTACTTAAAAGGGGCAATTTGAAGCACCTACAATGATTTTTCCAACAAGAGGAGGTGCACCTCCTTGCGCTTTAATAGGTCGGCCACTGATTACAGGATCTACGACAAAGACCTCAAGAATCCATTGGTCTCTCTCAATGGAAAAGTATGACAAATCAAGCCTCTTTTTTCTCTGTTCTTTTTCCCCATTTGGCAGGGCAGACGTCAAAAGTTTACTTAACCACAAATACACACAACATAATCCCTTTTAAGTCTATACACCGTTTGGAATGAAGGCAACGTTGGAAGCTTTCCTGCCCCACTGCTAGTCTTGCAAACCTGAGTTACACAGTATATTAATTAGCATCCTTACTTGAACATCAAATTCACGTCAAGGATTGGATTATTCTGGTTCGATTTTCAAAATTTTAAGACCAACACATCAATGCACAATTCCACATGAGCACGGCAGAGAATTAAAGATATTGCAGAAAGACTTGCGAGAGTTTCAGTCATGTCGCAAATTAGTGTTGTGTTAGGATCGGTTAGGATCGGTTAGTAGTACCAGAATGGGAATTTACAAACTCAACCAACAATAAGTAATATAATATATTAGTAAATTTAGCTCAATCCCTTCAAAGTCATTTTTCCTACTACAATTCATCTCCTTATTTTTGTTTGAATAAACTATATATATAATAGAGTAATGAAACCAATGAAATTAGAGAGTTCTACTCCAAGTTGTGTAAGCGTGAGAGAGTTCAAAACAAGCCTAACCACTCTAGTCAAAATGGCTCCACATCATTCCAAATCATGCAGCCATTGGTAGGCACTATCATTGCCTCCCAGTCGAAAGACATCAATTGTTGACAAACAAATAATCCCCCACATGGGAGGGACCACTTCCACAGGCATTGTGAATGCACAAAGCAAGCTACCAATTGAACATCCACCAACGTGTATCTCATGCATGCACATTTAGTCTACAATTTCCATGTCATGATTTTTCCTTTCTCATGGACTGGACCCATGGTAGACCAACATATTGTACACATCAGGTAAAGAGGTGGCCCATTAATTTTTTTATTCTGCATCATTATGCTGGAAGTTTCTACAATGAGGAATTTAGAGTGCACAGCTTATTTATGGCTGGGCATTTACACAAAAAACCCAACCAAACCAGTCGAACCTGATCAGTTCTGGCGGTTGGTCTGATTTTTTAATTACTACCAATGAAATCGATGGGAAAACCAACTGAACTGATCATGAACCAATTTAAATTCTCCCAAGCCGACAAAAAGCCAAACCCGACCGCCACCATGCAATTGCCTAATAATGCAAACTTTTGGCGCGCTGATGGGGACTCAAACCCTAATCTGCATGTTAGAACAAAGACCAAATACCACGAGGCTGATTCTTCCTCTTTTGTAATATGGTATAATCATAGTATATATAACTTTGGAGATTCACCATTATACTCAATATAGGGGGCCCAAATTATAAAAAAAACCTTATATGAAATAGACTTTAAACACACCCAAAGCCCATTTATAACATAACAAAGAGGCTTTTAACTTCTTATAAATTAGAAAACTGTCATCGATTTCTTAAAACAATCCCAACCCCAAATCCTCATAATAAAAAACTCAAAACACTCAATAGGGCATCAAAGTAATTTAATAATTAAAATTAAATTCCATAGGACTAGCTGTCATTTTTTGGAGGTTTTTTGGGTTTGTTTATAGAAATTAAATGGTGTAGGGTTTATCTATATCATTAGTGCTAAGAATGGGTATATGACTAAATATCTCAACCTATAACTTTCTAAAAGAATTTAAAAATATTAAAAGAAAATTAGGGTTTCCCTCTTTTCCGAGCACCGTCACTTTTTTTTTTCTTTTCTCCTAGCAGTCAGCTTCTTCTCTTTCTCCCCATCTCTTTCTTCTTCCTCCCCATATGTAAAACAGGAGCTTAGCGGGGGGGGGGGGGGGGGGGGGGGGTGGGTGGGTGGGTGGGTGGGGGGTGGGGTTGTTGAAGTAGGCTTTAGGATAAAAACTCACCAATTTAAAATTATTACTTAGTGACAAAAGACATTAAACACAAATACTGCTGGTGGTGATCAAGTAACCAATGTAAATGACACAGTATTTGTTAACCCAGGAAACCCATAAGGGAAAAGCTGGGGACCAAGCCAGGAAAAGATTCAATCCACTCAATTGTAAAGTACAAGAAATATAGGGATATTAGCTCAACTACACACAATAGGTAGCTAACTATCTAACCTTCTAGCAAAGCACCATTTCTTTACTTCATAGCAACGGATTCTTTTCTCGACCTTGCAACAGCACCAAGCATAAGTTGCTCTGATATGATGTTATGAAGTGAGTTGTAGTTTCATAAAATTCTTCTATTGATCGGTTCATAATTGTATATCATTTTGTACCCTTCTAGCTTATGATTTGGTTATGTTTTTTAGTTAAACTTGTGCTTTTAATCCTTTTTGTGTTTATCTTTCAGTTAATTGAGATTTAGGTAATAATGATGGCTTTGGATAGGAAATAATGCAATCCAAGCATGTTAAGGCCTGATTTGGATGAAGGGAAGAAGAGCTTAAAGACAAACTCATTTTTGCTACAGCCCCCTGCCAGTCCAGTTTCGTAGGTCATATTGCAAGCTTTGTTTCAGCAACCTACACAGCTCGGATGAGGTATAATTCTTCATGAAAGTTGTTCCAATGGGTGTATACTATAACATATCCAAAATTCCGCCCCATTGGATAAATATGGAGTCTGTTACCTAGCAAACACCTAACCATGCTCAGGATGGATTTGTCAGCGAGCAAAACGAGTTAGCAATTTGTTTTGGCCTTAACTTTTTCATTCGAGCTTGGATTGGGCCAATACTTGTGTGGTTGGATCAGACACATTCTGAACTTCAATTTGGAGTGCTTAAAGTCTTCATTTGCTTAAGAAAATCCCAATTCGTAAGCCCTTGAAGTTGCTGGTCATGTTGACTTGCAGATGAGCTCATTGCTTGCTTGGTCATGCTGACATGAGGATGAGCTATTGGTTTCTGGATGGAAGCTTGGTCATGCTGACATGAAGATGAGCTAAGGATGCTGGTGGGATTTATTGGTGAAGTGCATCAACAATTTTCTAATACAAGTGCTTCAACCAATTCATATTTTCTAATTCAAGTGCATCAACCAATTCATATTTTATAATACAAGTGTTGTATGCATTAGCCATTTTGAATTCAGATTTTCACTTCCCCTAGGCCTATAAATAGGGAAGTTCTCTAAGCTTGTAAACACACCCCAAGGGGGGAGCTCTCAAACACTTCTCTAGAGCTCCCTTCACTTCTCTCCCTCAAATTCTCTTAGTTTCATTTTCTAGTTTTCAATTGTTGTAATGAAATATTTGTGCTGAAATTCTTCTTAAGTTTTTCTTAGTTCCACTTTAATTTTCATTGTTATTTAAATTATTTTCTTTAGTCTCAAGTTTGATTAGTTTCCAAGTTTCAATTATGGTTTTTTATCTTATTCATTATGCTTATAAGTTAATATGCTAGTTTGAATGATTGATCACCATTTAGGTTTGCATGTTAGCTATCTTGGTTTGAATTAAGAGTATACACCATGCTTTAATTCGAATTGAACTATGAATAGGAAGAGTATGTATGGACATTCGACAACAGGGATTAAATACATACTTGGTTGTTTAAAATGTTCTTCTATGCTTAATGGGTTCCTAATGCTTAATTTTAGGTTAGACAACAAATGATCAAATTAGGGAATTAGGAACACAAGGTTATGACCAAACACCATGGCTTAATCATACATTAGCTAGAATCAATCCATTAATCTAAATTGAACTTGGGAACTTATCTGCTTGAGTTAGTTATTTCTTTCTTCCTTGTTTATTTATTTCCTTTCTTTTTCATTTCTGTTTTGTGTAGGGAAAATGAATTGGATCATTCAATCACCAATCCTCGTGGGGATCGACCTCGCACTTACATATGCTATACTATCGAACGGCTCGTGCACTTGCGAGTATCACAAGTTAAGGATGCAGCTGAATCCATTTTGATGCAGCTAAATCTACGCAACATCTATCTCAATCATACAAATGATTGAATTAGATAAAAGAAACTGTGTACAGTTATAAATTAAAACCAAAATATGTTTGAACTTTGAAACAAGGTTTTAATCATTAATACAATAATGAAACCAAAGCAGTCATTTAATCAAAGTGAGAATAAACTTGGAGTAAGTTTTATGTGTATGCAATCATACTCATAACTCTCAAGAATTCAAGATGACTGAAGAAAGTTTTTGAATGTTTAAAAACTGATATGATGATCTTTCAAAAACATGAACATGGAAGCATATTAATGAGTTTAAAACGTGATATCAAATGCTTAACATGCTTGTCTCTTCATTAAAACAAAGTTCAGTCTTTATAGAGAACTGAAAGCCAGCTTCAAACGAAGATGAGTTTCAATATTAAAAACAGGTTCAGACAAGGACTTGGTTTCAAGAAGAATATAGTTTTACTTTAAAGAAAAATAATAATTTCAACCAAGTGTAATAATATGAAACTATTGATTCCATGAAGAACAATAGTTTCAAGAAAGTTTGTTAATGTAAGATGCAGAGGATAACGCTATTTTATCTTTTCAGAAACCAAGTGCAGAGAAGATATTTCTAATAAACTATATTATTTTTTGGAGGTTTTTTGGGTTTGTTTATAGAAATTAAATGGTGTAAGGTTTATCTATATCATTAGTGCTAAAAATGGGTATATGACTAAATGTCTCAACCTATAACTTTCTAAAAGAATTTAAAAATATTAAAAGTGTTTGTACCGTATTGACCCTCCCCTCATCACCTTGACACGTGGATCAGAAGAAGACTCCCAAGCACCCAAGGCTCCAAACAAACGGCATCGCCTACCGATGGCGCTCTCTAATCAGGTAAACCATCACCACTGTTTCAGCATAAGTATACAATCGGTATGCCCACCGATCCTATAGAATCAACTTGGAAGCACCCGCCCGAAATATCTAAGGACTCGTGTCAACCTCAAAGGGCCCTCCCACGAGTCCCACATCGAAATTAAGTACTAAGAGCATACAAAATGCCCTCTATAAATAAGCCCCTTCACCACAATCCAGGAGTAAGACTTTTCAGCTTGACTTTTATACTAAATATATTGTCAACAAGAAAAAGCTCTTAAAAACAAACTTACTCTGGCATCGGAGGGTCTTAGGCTGGTTCCACACCGATTCCATAGACCTTACGAGTCTCGGCTTCTTTCCATTCAGGATCAGCAGCCAAGGATGAGAAGAATGTATATTGGACACTCAATCGATCTATCAGATCGTCCACATCACTTGTAAGTTGCATTCATTTCTATCTGTTTAGTTTTAGTGCAAACAAAAAGAAAATTAGGGTTTCCCTCTTTTCCGAGCACCACCACTTTTTTTTTCTTTTCTCCTAGCAGTTCAGTTTCTTCTCTTTCTCCCCATCTCTTTCTTCTTCCTCCCCATACTTCAAGCCACGAAATGGTCGTCGAGCCCCCAACATGTCTGCCTTAGTCCTCTGGCATTGATGCTTGTGAAAACCGCACTACATTGTACCGATTTCTTGGCATGTTAGTAGAAGTCGGTCTCTCATCTCGTGGTGTGGTGACGGTCTTTGGAAAAGCATTACCAACGACATCCAGTTTGGGGGTCAGCAACTCTCACATGGCACGGTCTTATAAATTTGGCTTTTCCTCTTCGTCTTAATTTTTTCTTACCTGTAGCCCATTACCTTATTTTCCTATAAATAAAACTCAATTTTTCTCAGTAAAACTCGATGACTAAGATCCAACTCTACAAGGTACCTAATCAAACTTAAAATCTCATTTATGGTTCATATTTCAAAAATACCCTTAACTAAGCCATTATTGAATTTTGTATATTCATATAGAAATCAATATGGAAACAATTTTTAATTGAATTGTGATGGACGTAGCAATTAATTTGGAAACTTTGAAATTTAAAGATAAATTAGTAATCTATAGGTGATTAACGTACTAGGTAGTTTTTGGCACCAAAAAGAATTGTACCTAGTTGGTTTATTTAATATATATTTTTTATGTTATTTTCCTTTTTATACATGGTTAGTAATCTATTTTATTAGTGTTTTATGAATAATAGTGTAGATTCTAATTATGTTGAAAAAATATAATGTACATATTACTTGTTTTATTAAAAATAATTTGATAATCGGTTTATTGTTTGTTTTATGAATAGAAATTTACCTATTATAATGTACCTATTTTTTTTTGGGTAAATACCACGAGGTGTCCCCACACTCGAAAGGTGGGATTAATCACAGCTTGAGGTTCAGCTTGCCCCTAGCCACAAAGTGCTTCCAACAAGTTTCGAACTCTTGCCTAATAATGAACATATTTTTGTTGCTAAATAAACTTAAACTTATCTTACAGAACATGACGGTTTATTTCTGCAACTATAAACATTTATACAACTCTCCTTCTTCAGTACTAGTTTTCTTCATCTAAACTGATAATAATCACTTCGGATGGTGACTGAACTTCTATATGCCTAGTGACTGATCCAATTGACTTAGTAGACTCATAAGTAGGTTCCCGTGCAAATTCCTCATTATCCCTTGGAGGGTTTGGGATAAGTCGTGGTTGGTAATTACATGGTGGCCACTGATTACCACTTTCCTCTAAAAGTTCTACTATTACAGAATTATAAATATTGTCATTCTGTGTGTTCTCATAGGCACCATCCCAGAGTTCTCTCCTTGACCAAATACTATGCATTGCTACTTGTCGTTGCATCGAGAGAGGGTAATGATGTCTCTTTACGGCAGTACTCCTTATCTTTTCTTTCATACAGAATTTTGAGCCATGTCTCATGTTGCTATTATAGTTTTCTAAGTTTAATGGTAACAGTCCTTATGGGCACACATGGAAACCTCCAAAAGTGTCGTCACTTTCTATTGACTCCATAAAATCTATCATGACCAAAATATTAGTATCTAAAATACGAGACTCAAAAGTTTTTATACTTCTAAATCTTAATTTCTAAATTAAAAATAACTTAAATGATAACTTCTAGATTGTACACCTAATGCTCTGATACCAACTTGTCACACCCCAATTTATTTATTTATTGGGAGTGTGAGGTAAAAGAAAAACTAAAACTAAAAATTTAAATAGCAAGAAACATGAGAACTGAACATAAACTTCTATTTAAACCAAAGTAATTTACATTGTAATTTTACAAGCAAAACAACAAGAAAGTAACAAACTTTAACAAAACATTCAAAACTATCCACAACTCATTCTTCTTGTTTCCTCGTCACAAACTAAACTTCATATTCAAAACCTTCAATAGATTCAATAAGGGGTGAGCACTACATGCTCAGTAAGGGTTCTATGTCTTATGTGATTCAATAGATTCAAAACCTTCATATTCAAAATCTGCGTGTCCCATACCATGCATTTTACCACTGTGATTCTGAATGCCCCATTATATAAACTAACACTCATCTCAATTATCCCATAATTTCCCTTTTGCTAGTTCTCTTGTCTACACCATTGATCTCCAAGCCCAAATCACCCAATCGACAATTATTTCGCCAATTTCCTAGTCTACTGTGCACATGGGCTCGCCTGAACTTGATCCCTACAATGGTTAGACTCAACTACACAAAAAATCATTCCCATTACCCTCATTTCCATAATTTCTTTATCAACCCAAGAATTCCAACCAACACCGACAACATATGAACATGTCAATATTCATTAAATTATAATGATAATTGACAACATGTAAACACCCAAGTATCAAGGATAATAATCAAATAATATTACCACGCATAATATAGTGTTCACAATATTTAATTAAATCAATTTATGTAAAGCCTCCCCAAGAAAAACCCCTACCTCAAATCCAAAGCTATTGTATAACTCCCAGTTGTAAGTCCAAACACTTTGAGCATTTTTTACTACAGAGTTTCACCGCTTTACAAGGAATTATATGTTGTGCGCAAACACTCCAAGACCTTCTCATTAATTGACAATACGAGGGCACACAAAGACAAACCCCTTGAGAATAAAGCACACACACACACACCGAAGAGAGTAAGCAAACACACACAAGAACACATAGATTTATAGAAGTTTGGCCTCATGCCTACATCATTTTGGTGATCCACTCTAAAAAATTCACTAGTATGTAAGAACAACTCTGGTTACAATCAAGAACCCTTTATGCCCTTGTAAACTCCCTAGAATTCACCCTCTTAAATTATCTTGCGCTTCTAGCCCTAAAGGTCCTATTTATAATTCATAGGAGTTGGATTACAAGTTAACTAGGAATAGGAAACCAAAAATCCATTAAACTAGGCTAGAAAACCCCAAAATAATAGGAAACCAAGTGAAAACATGCCAAAAACGCCAAACTGTGTAACACGTTCACGTGACCACTGGTCGATCGGAATAAAACCTCATGTCGCTGCTCTTGGTGAAAACCGACCAGTTGCCTGCACACATTGATGCTTTCTCGCAACTTCTTCTTCTCCTTTTACTTTCCTTTCTTGCAGTACTTGGTTCCTCTTCCTCCTGTATCAAACGATGAGCCAAAACATAACATTGTAAGACACGATATTTTGGACTATTGTACAATCTAATAAATTCACTCCAAACACCAACGTTGCCGCTCTATATGATTCCGGTCACTACATTATTTGTTTAGGAATCACTTCTGATGGTAAATGTTTTTATTTAGAAGCATATGTAAATTTCATTTCCAAACTGGCCAGGCCATGCTGAGCTAAGACTCTTTTCATAGATTATAATTTGCTCCAATTATACCTCCTCCATAGAGACATCGGGTATCCAGTGCCGTCGATGATTTGCGCCAATTATGCCTCCATGACTTACTATTCTGTCTCTACCTACCTTATGCATACATAGACATCGATTTCCAGTATCCAGTATGCAGTGCCAAGCCACCTCATTTTCCTGCGCAAGTTGTTTGAATGCAAACAAATGTAGGGAGAGAAATACCTATAGGAAACAAAAATACACTTTGGAATGAAAGCAACGTTGGAAGCTTGCCTACCCCACTGCTATAGTCTTAACTGAACACCAAATTCACGTCAAGGACTGGATTATTCTGCCTCGATTTTCAACATTTTATGATCAACATCAATCCATAATTCCAGATGAGCACGGTAAAGAATTAAGGATTGCATTCAGACCAAAACAGAAAACAAAAAAAATTAAGGATTGCAGATTGGAGGGAGAGTTTCAGTCATGTCGCAAATTAAGGCTGAAACTCCTCCAGCAATTGGTACGGAAGTATAATAGTTAATTTGTACCAAGTCCAAAAACGTAAACCCAATGTGGCTCTAGTCCACGCAGTATTGTTTGTTGACTTAGGTCCTCTCACACCATTGTTTTATGTTCGTAAATACCTGGTAATTAAATACCTATTTCAACTTTGTACTTTGAATTTTTCAAAGAAAACCCCGTACCTAACAAACAGGTAGTTACCTTTTTGATGTACCTCTACTTCAAGTAGAAAAATCACCAAATGGTTGTAATGGAAGTTGGAATTAATTTGGAAATTTATTTGAAATTTAACAATAAATTCAACGTATTAGTAAACTATAGGTGAATTACTAGCTATTTTTTGGCAAAAAGTAAATGTACTACCTAGTTGGTTTATTTAATTTAAATTTGTTTGTGTCATTCTCCTTTTTCTGAATTATACGTAATTAGTAATCTATTTTATTATTGTTTAATGAATAATATTGTACATTCTAACTAGGTTGAAAACAATATAATGTACATATTACTTGTTTTATGAAAAATAATTTGATAATCAATTTATTGTTTGTTTTATGAAAAACAATTTACCTATTATAATATACCTATTCTTTCCTAAATAATGAACCTATTTTTTTTTCTAAATAATGTACCTATTTTTTTTCTAAATAATATACCTACATTATACGACATCCAATATACCTACATTAATTTTAATGTACTTACAATTAGGATTTAGGTATTATATGTCATCCAATGTACCTACCATTTGAATAATATACCTACTACGAATAAAGTACCTATTATTTATCTAAATAATGTACCTATTTTTCCTCTCCAAATAATGTACCTATACACATTTATAGGTATATTGTAAAATAATTTACTTGTGGGTAAATAATGTACCTATATTTTATATAAATTATTGTGTACCTATTTTTAATTATGAAAAATATACGCAATTACAAAGTAACTGACTTTGTTTTTTTGTTTTTTGGTAAATAATATACCTATATTTTATATGTATATATTTTTCATAGGTACATTATTGGATATGTAATTTATAGTTTTTTTTTGTTTGCAATTTTAGGGGGGCGAGATGTGAGAGGGAATGCCAACTAAAAGAAATGGGGTGATTGATATGCTATTAATAGCGAGTATATTAATTACAATTATGACAGTTAATGAAATGCTTGAAATAAATTAGAAATAAAATATGAAGTCTAGTGGCAACGATGTAAAAACATAGAAATACCACGACCTCTTATATCTTATTGGTCATTTAAATTTGAAATTGGGTTTTACACATAGATTTATAGAGTGATGGGTATATGTCTAGGAAATAGAAAATGTAGGGATATATATTGGACAAGCTCTATTATATATGTAGGCTGTTGCTGGGCATTCTCTGCAGTGGCAGCAGTGGAAGGGATTTTCCAAATCAAAAGTGGGAAACTGATCTCACTGTCCGAGCAACAACTTCTGGACTGTACCGGTGGCTATGGCAACAATGGCTGCGATGGTGGTTCCATGCTTCCTACCTTTGAATACATCCAACAAAACGGAGGAATTGCCAGCGAAGAAAACTACCCATACCAGGCTATGGAGGGAACATGTGCCGCTAATCAGCCTGCTGTCCAGATCACTGGTTATGAAAAGGTGCCTGCCAATAGTGAAGAAGACCTACTCAAGGCTGTGTCCATGCAGCCAGTCTCAATAGCCATCGATGCTTCCGGGGAGGAGTTTAGGTATTACCAAAGTGGTGTCTTCTCGCCCACTGATTGTGGGACGAGGCTGGACCATGCTGTTACTGCAGTTGGGTACGGGACGACTGAGGACGGCACTAAGTATTGGTTACTCAAGAATCAATGGGGTGAAAGCTGGGGTGAAAATGGCTATATGAAAATTCTTAGGGATGCTGGTGCCCCAGGAGGTGTCTGTGGCCTTGCTCAGGACGCTTGCTATCCGACTGCATAACCTATGTATATTTATATAGGCTATAGAATCCATATCTAAGTGAGTGTATTATCATTAATGATTGGCTCTGAAAATGCCTGTATCAGCTAGGTAGGAGCTAGCAAATATATCTATATCCAACTATATCATGAATAAAATAAATTTTTGAATTAATATCACATGTGCAAGATATATTCTAAACAACAAATAATATTATAAGAGCACTTTTAGCGCAAGGGGAAGCCCGGCCCGGGTAGGGGGGGCCCTTAGCCCAATTTGCAGCTTCCAGCGGACTTCTATAGACCGGGTAAATGGTGGGGACCACCGACCTGGGCAACGCCCTGAGGGCAGCTGATGTCAGTGACGAAATATTTTTAAAAAAATACTAAAAATTTCAAATTTTTTTAAAAATAAATACCTAGAGATATTCTTCATTTCCCACACCAAAATTATATACAAATTCATCTCCTCACATTTCATGTGAATAGTATTTGTCTTTGGATTGCCATGACAATCGGTGAAAACACAATAAGCCTTTTGCAAAGGAAATGACATTAATTAATACATGCAATTACTCGCCATATTTCTTTGGAGCCCTTGTTAAAATTAAGTTTTTGTGCCCTTTTACGTAGTTTACTACGTAGTGCATTAGATTGATATAATGTGTAATATATAATGCGATAAATAAAACACTACTGCATACGTTGGTATTCAAAAATTGGTGTATATAGGAAACATATGGTAAAGTTTTTTAAATTTTCCCGTACATACATTTTTAAATCAACAACCTAATATGGTTTAATGTTTTATATAGTTCTTGTATTTGATGAAATTGACACGCAAGAACTAATAACATGGTTTAGTACTTGTAGACTTGGGCCTTGTTTATTTTGACCCTTACGGGCTAGAATTAACACTTATTTTCGTTGGTGCTTTGACTAACCCATGTCACACCTTTTTTTTTTCATTTATCAGAAATCCTTGTCACTTTACTGTCACATTTGATGAAAGATTTCTATAGGAAGTATATTGTTGGCGGACTTTTGTCGAAAGTACTTTTATTTGAAGAAGCATATTCACATATTTTTAAAAAAATAAAAGATCTAAGTGTTTTTGTACCATAGTACATTTTTAAAATTTTATGTTAAATAATGCCAGAAGCATTTTTTACTATAGAGTTTTACCGCGTTACAAGGAATTATATGTTGTGCGCAAACACTCCAAGACCTTATCGTTAATGGACAATACGAGGGCACACACACACAAACCCCTTGAGAATAAAGCGAACACACACATACCGAATAGAGTAAGCACACACACAAGAACACACAAATTTATAGAAGTTCAGCCTCATGCCTACATCATTTTTGTGATCCACCCGAAAAATTCACTAGTATGTAAGAAAACTTTGGTTACAATCAAGAACCCTTTATGCACTTGTAAACACCCTAGAATTCACACTCTTGAATTATCTTGCGTTTCAAGCCCTAAAAGTCCTATTTATAATTCATAGGAGTTGGATTACAAGTTAACTACGAATAGGAAACCAAAAATCCATTAAACTAGGCTAGAAAACCCCAAAATAATAGGAAACCAAGTCAAAACATGCCAAAAACGCCAAACTGTGTAACACTGCTCATGCGACGACTGGTCAACCGGAATAAAACCTCATGTTGCTGCTCTTGGTGAAACTGACTAGTTGCCTGCACACATTAATGCTTTTCTCGCGACTTCTTCTTCTCCTTTTACTTTCCTTTCTTGCAATACTTGGTTCCTCTTCCTCCTGTATCTAATGATGAGCCAAAACATAACATTGTAAGACACGATATTTTGGACTATTGTACAATTTAATAAATTCACTCCAAACATCAACGTTGCTGTTCTATATGATTCCAGTCACTACATTATTTCCGAATGAGGCAGTTGCTTGTTTCTGATTTTTACGCATCCTTATGGTGAGTTAACATTCTTAAGTAGAAAATAACTTTTCCAATTATGCTAGATACTTTTATTACTCCTTAAAGATGGTAACTTCACTTGCAGTGAATAAATAACATTAAAAGTGAGTGCACATAAAAGAAAAAATAAAGTAATCCTCACATCAATTGGTATGTAAAGTGTTTTTATTTTTTTGTTTTGGTGAAACCTGGAAAAGCAAACCAGGGCGCAAAAGCGCAAAGTACAAAAGCAGGAGTCCAATAAAGGAGGGGACTACAAGCACGCAAACATCATAGCTAACTGCCAAACAAGATACAAGTTAAAGAGAAAAGCCAGGAAAAGGAAAGAAGCAGACGGTGCCAAAGAAGGCAAAGGACGTCGGAATCTAATCTAGCATTCCTCAAGCACTTAGAATTGGGGGGCAAGGAAGACCATCTTTGTCCAAGATTCCAATCAAAGAGGATGGGGGTCGGTTGACCCAAATAGAGAGGCTCATCCTCAACATAGCTAACTTGGCTAAATGGTCGGCTGCCAAGTTTATGGTCCTAGGGACCCATGACCAGTTACAATCCCAGAAGGTAGAGCAAGAGTTTCTGATACTACAAAGGATTGGATAGAGCTTCCATCTACCGCGGGGGATTGAACGATTTAGGCAAGAAATGGCCTCTTGGAATCAGATTCAATGACTACTCTGGTGTGCCCTTGTTGGATAGCAAAGTTACAACCTTCCAAAATAGCCAAAGTCTGAGCTTCAATGGAGGAGTCTGCGGTCAGCAGAGCAAGCAAGGCCCGCAATAAAAACTCCACTAGAATTGCGTAAAACCACACCAATACCTGTCATATGGTGCTCTGGATTCCAAGAGGCATCCACGTTGATTTTTACAACACCATTCGCAGGAGGAGACCAAACTGGGGAGAATGGGCCTCAGGTCCGGGGTGCGGATTGCATTCTTCAAGGCTTGTGCATTCAGGTAGCACCTAAGAGCAGCATGAGATTCAGGGATTACCACCATAGGAGATGGTGGGTGGGATTGATAGCTGTCTGCATCGGCATTTTCCAAATGTACCAGCAAAAGTAACCAATACTAGTCATGATGTTGCTCCCTGTCACCCGAATTTCCATTCAAACTAAAGGAGAAAGATAAAAGCCAGTTATCAAACGTGGTGATAGATCCTTTGTCAATCCGCAAATTAAGATGGCTGCCAAACCATATAGGTTCCACCCAGTGACAGAGGAGCAACATATGTTCAATAGATTCACTTTCATCACCACAAATGGGGCACAAAGGAGAGGTCCCAATTTCTCTTCTCGAAAAGATTAGCCTTAGTAGCAAGACAATTCTTCAAGGCTCGCAGAGAAAGTTTTTGATTTTTGGGGGAGCAATTAAATTCCAAACTAGCTTCCAAACCTCATTATCACAAGATAGTGAAGAAGAAGGATTACGAGGGCGCCTTTGACAAGAAGCAACATGAAGCGTGTGGTACCCAGATTTCAGGTATAATCCCCTGTTTTGGTATTAGGCCAGACTAAGCGATCACCATCGCAAGAGGGGGTGAGACGAATCCTTTGAACAGCTTGAGCTTCATCGTCAGTGATTAAGTGTCTGATTAGCCCCAGGTCCCATCCATTTGTTTGGGGGTTAATAACGGATTGAACCCGCTGATTAACATCCACCAGAGTATTGCTTCTTGGAGTGAGGCGCATGTTAAGAGTAGATGGAATCCATCTATCTTGCCAAATCTTAATAGAACCGCCATTTGCAACCTGTCATAGGGCCTCATTTTTTATCAAATCTCTTCCCCAATAAGCTTGCCCAAGCCCAGGATGCACGACCTCCCTTTGTAGCTTCCATAAAAGAAGTATTAGGAAAATATCGAGCTTTAAGAGTTTGAGCCCACATAGAATCTGGATCCTACACTAATCTCCAGCATTGTTTTGCTATGAGGGCAAGGTTAAAATCATGAATATTTCTAAATCCCAAGCCACCATCCTCTTCGAATTACCAAGAGAGTCCCAACTCTTCCAATGAACACGTTGTCTATCACCAGTTTGACCCCACCAAAATCGTACAAGAATTGAATCAATCTCCTTGCAGAAAGTGAGAGGGAACAAGAAAATATTCATTGGATAAACAGGGACAGCTTGTGCCACAACTTTTATTAAGACTTCTCGAACTGCTTGTGAGAGGAGTTGTTGCTTCCACCCATCAACTTTGGCTAGAATCCGATCTTTTATGTAGGATAATGCATTTTTCTTGGCTTCTCCCACACAGTTGGCAAGCCAAGGTAATTTCCAGGATCCGCAACCTCAGGCATACCGAAGATATTACATAGACTCATACGCAAATGCATAGGAGTATGGGGACTGAAGAAGAGGGTGGATTTGGAGAAATTCACTTGCTGTCCGGATGCATAACAATAGGCGTTGAGGAGCAACACTAAATTTCTGCAATTCTCTGTGGATGCTTTGAGGAAAAATAATGTATCATCTGCAAACATAAGGTGGGATAGAGTGGGGGCTCTGTTGCTCATCTTAATACCTTGCAAGAGCTCATTTGAAACCGCACTTTGAATCAATAAGGAAAGAACATCACTTACAATCAAGAAGAGATAAGGCGAGATAGGATCTCCCTCTCAGACCCTGGAAGGTTTGAAATTATGGCCTGGCTACCCATCAATGAGCACAGAGAGCTCAACTGATCGCACACAATTCATGATAAGATTTACCCAAGATTCTGCAAAGCCCATCTTTAGCATCACGGCTTCGAGAAAGTCCCATTCCACCCTATCATAAGCTTTATTCATGTCTAATTTCACCCCCAAGTTGAAATGCTTCATTGACTTCTTCAGCTTCAGATAATGGAAAATCTCATGGGCAATAATGAGGTTGTCTTGTATTTGTCTCCCTGGAATGAAAGCACTTTGACTAGAGGAAATGATGTTCAACATGTGGGGTTGGAGTTCTGTTTGCCATGATTTTGGACAGGATTTTATAGAGAAATTACATAAGCCAATAGGCCTGAAACTAGGAAACGGACTCAGGGTTGGGAATCTTAGGATCAGAGCAATGTGGGTGCGGTTTAAAGGCATAGTGGAGGTATTTCCCCTCAAGAAATCGCAGCAATCCCCTGAACATCACTAGATCGTTGCCAGGAAGAATGGTACAAAACACAGGAAAACCATAAGGCCCGGGTGCCTTTGTTCCCACCCATTTGGAACACAGCATCTTAACTTACCTAATCAGTAATTTGTGAACATAAGTCCACATTGGCTTCATTACTTACCAGCTGGAAGGACACAGTCAGAATATCCCCCCAATCACGAGTGCCTCCTGAAGTGAACAGCTCTTTGAAATACTTTTCCACTCATGTCTAATCAAGCTTGGGGTCTCCACCCAAGTTCCATCACTGTTTTTTATCCGGTGTATGCGATTCCCACGCCTTCTTTGGACAGTAGCTTGATGAAAAAAAGCTGTATTGGCATCACCATACATAAGCCATTTTATACGAGAACGTTGTTTCCAGGTAAGATTCCCTCTTTCTCCAACAGGTCATTTATTCTGGCGAGAGATGTTGGATCTTAGGTAACATTTTCCTCCCAGTTCTCTTGCAAAATCTCAAGTTGAGGAATAAGCTGCTTCACCTCCAAATGGTCTTTTTGAAATTTTTGACTGCTCCACTGGAGGAGATGGTTCCAAGGTTATTCAACTTGTCCTGCCACAATCGAATCCGAGGACCCATAATGAGATGTTTGCCAGCTTCTCTCAACAAGATCATAACTATCAATCTCCTTAGTCCAATAAGCTTCAAATCTGCAGAGTTTTTTGCATTTATATCTCCTAGGATCAGTATTGATAATTAAAGGGCAGGTGGGTCTGAGCCTAGAACCACACCATGAGAGACAACTGTGCTAGGCCAAGCGTCTGCAGGTAGCATTTGCCAAAGCTCGATGAATCCTTTCCTGGATAAGATCCCCATTTAGAAGCTCTGCCTCTCCAAGTGAAACTTGGGCCATTGAAACCAAGATCAGTTAGAGACATTTTAGTCATGAAATTTTGGAGGAATTGGTTGGGTTGTGAGGAGGCAACAATTCCACCACTCTTCTCATGAGACCACAAATATTCATTGAAATCCCTCCATAGGAACCAGGGTATCATGGTTGGATTCAAAGAACTCTCCATCCAATGCCAAAAAGCATTCTTTCTTCTCTGTATGGAGTTCCATACACCCAAGTGAAGTGGGCTTTTTCTCCAGTATTCATAAATTGGAAATGAGAGCAAATAACATTAGTCGAGAAAGATAAAATCTCGACCTTCCAGACGTGTCCCACCAAGACTCAAACCACCTTCCCTTCCACCGGAGCCACATCAAAACCTTTACAAAAGCCAGGTCTTCTGGGAATCCTTCTAACCCGCTGTTCCCGCATTTTTGTCTCCATGAGGAGACAGCAGTGGGTCTATCTCTTCGAATGACCCATGGAGGGCTCGAAACTGTAAGGCCTTGACCCAGACCCTAACAGCTCCACATAAGGAAATCATGGAGACCTTGCGGCTGTTCAGGCCAGCCGCCACCGCCCTGTTTTCATGTCCCATGCCATCATTAGTGGCCTCGATCTCTGCTTTGTTCCACTTCTTGGCCTGCTCCACCGTAACATCTCTGAGATTTGTCTCGTCAAAAAGCCTTTTCTCTGTTACTACTGAATTTCCTAGTTACCCTTCTAGCCGGTGCATAAATTTGTGACATCTCCCTCTTGAGGTTCCAATGCCTCCATTTTTCTTCGTTTTCTTCTTCAGGGGATTGAGATGAGGTAGGTGGATCACTTTCTACACTTCGCTTGAGCCCAGATTTTAAGGAAAGCTTTGCGTGAATTGTCACACTCTGGAGGGCGGAACCCATTTGTTAGCCCTCCTGCTTCTAGGCCCGATTGGCTTATGGGCTCATAAACAGATGCATATGGGTTTTGCTCTACTAGTGAATGAGATGCACTTGGGCCTCCTCCCCTTCCAAGCCCGGTGCTAGTGGCTTCATCTCCCTCACAATGCACATGTCCCAGGCAGAAGCTGGTCTCGAGGCTCTATAGTACTTCCTACTCCCAAAGCTTAATGGTTGCGATCTCGTCGCTTCATTCCACAGGGATAGCAGTGTCTGGAATTGCCCACCTCTTGTAGTGTTCCATTCCTTGTGCTCTGCGAAAGTCCCATTTGATTCTGTTGTCTGATAGGGTTAAGTTCAGTGGTTCGATGTGACCTCCCCTTCTTCGCGTGTAGTTATCGCGCTCCATCTCAGAGGTTTGTGTGCAAGGACGAGCATGTGCCGGCCTTGCTCTTTTCCCTGGTGAGCACAACCGCTGGTCTTGGTTGGTCATGCGTTCTCTCTAATGATTCTAGCTCTTGTCCAAATCCCATATGTGGTTGAGCCCTGGGTGGCTTGCTAAATCTACATCTCTTGTTGAGGTGACCAATTCTTCCACACTTGTAGCACAGATGAGCCAACCGTTCATACTGAAACTCAACCCAGGTCCCTTCCCTCCTCTTCCTGAGCCAAAATCCTGGCACAAGAGGGTGGCAGTGTTGACCAGCACTCGGCACACGCAGGTATCCCCGAGTATTGGTTGGACAATCATACTCAAGGACCTCGCCAGCCTTGTCGCCAGTTTTTCGATATTCTCCTTTGTGCACAGTTAAGGGGGACACCCTAATTGAACCCAGAAGGTAACCAACCCCATATTCACTTCCTCAATGGCAAGATCCGCTGGCCATCGCTTTACAGAAAAGCATTGCTTCGCGAAAGACCAAGGACCGTTGTTGAGAATCTTGGTAGCCATATCTTCATCCTCACAAGTGATAGAAAACAAATTGTCCTTGCACCCATGTGATTTTTGCCTCACCAAAATCCTTCCAGGCGGATCTTAGATACTTCCATTATTAGGATTTTCCTCTTAAGAGAACGATATATAGGATAGGAACAAACACAAACGGTAGATAATATTTGTTTAGGAATCACTTCTGATGATAAATGTTTTTATTTAGAAGCATATGTAAATTTTATTAAAAATTCAAGTGCTTTCTGGTTCAAAAAAGTAATTGGATTGGAACTACTTTTATAGGCCATTAGCACTTTAATGTTTTTAATGTCAAACAATGCAAAAACGCTTTTGATTATGTAAGCATTTCCAAACTGGCCAGGCCATGCTAGTTAGACTCTTTTCATAGATTATGATTTGCTCCAATTATACCTCCTCCAGTGCCGTCGATGATTTGCGCCAATTATGCCTCCATGACTTACTATTCTGTCTCTACCTACCTTATGCCTACATAGACGTCGATGTCCAGTATCCAGTATGCAGTGCCAAGCCAGCTCATTTTCCTGCGCAAGTTGTTTGAATGCAAACAAATGTAGGGAGAGAAATACCTATAGGAAACAAAAACACACTTTGGAATGAAAGCAACGTTGGAAGCTTGCCTACCCCACTGCTATAGTCTTAACTGAACACCAAATTCACGTCAAGGACTGGATTATTCTGCCTCGATTTTCAAAATTTTATGATCAACATCAATCCAGATGGGAAAGACTTGGGAGAGTTTCAGTCATGTCGCAAATTACGGCTGAAACTCCTCCAGCAATTGGTCTGGAAGTATAATAGTTAATTTGCACCAAGTCCGAAAACGTAAACCCAACGTGGCTCTAGTCCACGCAGTATTGTTTGTTGACTTAGGTCCTCTCACACCATTGTTTTATGTTCGTAAATACCTGGTAATTAAATACCTATTTCAACTTTGTACCTTGAATTTGTCAAAGAAAACCCCGTAACCCCAGCAGGTAGTTGCCTTTTTGATGTACCTCTACTTCAAGTAGAAAGATCTCCAAATGGTTGTAATGAACGTAGGAATTTAATTTGGAAACTTCTTTGAAATTTAACAATAAATTCAACATATTAGTAAACTGTAAGTGAATTACTAGCTATGTTTGGAAAAAAGTAAATGTATTACCTAGTTGGCTTATTTAATTTAATTTTTTTTGTCTTATTCTCCTTTTCTTCTGAATTATCCGTGCGTAGCAATCTATTTACCTATTGTTTAATGAATAATATTGTACATTCTAATTAGGTTGAAAACAATATAATATACATATTTCTTGTTTATAAAAAATAATTTGATAATCGATTTATTGTTTGTTTTATGAAAACAATTTACCAAGTATAATGTACATATATATTACTTGTTTGATGAAAATAATTTGATAATTATTTATTTTTTTGTTTTATGAAAAATAGTTTCCAAGTATAATGTACCTTATTGTTTGCTAAATAATGAACCTCTTTTTTGGCTAAATAATGAACCTTTTTTTTCCTAAATAATGTACCCTTTTTTTAATTTATGGAAAAGGTACAAAACTTTCGATTACACTATTTTCTAACAAAAAAAAAAACCTTTTTGTGTGTGTAAATAGTACCTATATTTTAATTTTATTTTGTAAATTATTATGTACCTGATTTTTTTTTTTTAAATGTACAAAAATTTCAATAACAAAAGTAACTGACATTTTTATTTTATTTTTGTAAATAATGTATAGGGTTTAGTTATATATTTATATTTTTTTTATAGGTACATTATTTATTGGGTATGTAATTTAGGGGTTTTTTTTTTTGTTCAACGTTTTAGAAATTGGCGATGTGTTAGAGGAAGTGACAACCAAAAGAAATGGGTGATTGATATATGCTATTAGTAGGAGTATTAATTATGATTAATGACATGGCAATACGTGATAGGCTTGGGATAGTGTCACAATGGTATCCTATGTATAGGAAAGTTTTTCCAGTTAATAACATGCTTGAAAATAAATATGGAGGTAGATGGCATATATTGTAAATTACATGGGCAACTTATTTTAAATTACAGGGAGGGAATTCTTCCTGACACACACTATCAAAATGTCGTGGGGATAAAACGTAGACATCCTATTCTCTAAGTGAATGCTCTTTTAACTAGACTAAACCCCATTGACTTAAATTTGAGTTTTATGTAAATGTTTAAAAAGTATGTGGGTAATATATATAGAATATAGTAGTTGTAAGGTTCTATATTGGAAGAACCCTTCAATTTTCCACAAAACAAAACAAAATCTCAACGCGAATGCTGGGGCTTTCCTTAGAAGGTTGTGGTATGGATGGTTGTGAATCCTCACGAGGCCCATTGAGGATTTAAGGGGATGGGAGTTTTGGGCTACTTGGGAGAACCAGAACTCAAGCTCATTCTTGAGCCCAAACATATGGGTAAACAAGAAAGAGAGAAAAGTGGCCAAATGCCTTAGGAAATATCTAGTGGGGCTGTGACACTTAGGAAAAACCCATAACAGCTAAGACATCCAACACCTCGTCAAAAAATAAAGCAAATAAGCTACTTCCAGCAACTTGACGAACCATGAAGACTTAGTTGACCGCTGAAATTTGTAATGTAAATGACCAAATATTCCTTTAAAAAGCCAAGCCCCACGTCTTATGAAATCTAGCATTGTATCTCACGTCGTCAAAAGCCTCACAACCAAGTCAAATGGCAAGTCACTGCAAAAACCAAAGGAAATTCATATGCGTAAAGGAGGAATACCCATTGAGGCTGTAACGTCCCTACCCTTGTTATTCTTTCTCCGAGCTTAAATGGGAAAACCAAAGAGAGAAGAGTAGGCGGCTCCTCAACCACATAAAGAAGTCCAGCTCGTGGGGATTTCAAACCAAAAAGCTTTGTGCCTATGGGCTAGGCCTGGCGAAAGTTTCACCCAAATAAGATTGAATGGAAGAAAGTGAAGGAAAAAGGAGGAGGGTGTAACACCCCAGACCCAGAAATGAGTTCGTTAAATTAATTGATTTAATTTAATTAAATTTAATTTCTGATTATTCACTGAGAGTAAGGGAAAAAGGTCAATTTTTATCGCGGAGAGACGTAGGGGGTAACAAGTGGTGTTTTTAGGAAGCTGATCCTAAGCCGAGTCGGGTGACACGTGGTGGACTGAAATTCGGGCTTGTAAAGAGAGAAGTACGAGCCGCCCCACCTCCGGCAACCACCAGCCCGGCTCCGGCCAAGGGCGACGCACCACCACCCCAGCATCCTCTCCGACCTTGTGCAGCCCGAAACAGCCGCTGCACAGCCACCGGAAAAAACGCAGAAAATTTTTCTGGTTTTTGACGGGATTTTGGGCGTTCAATTTCTCCTCGTTCTCCACGGAATTGGACGAGTGAGGTATGAAAATTCATCTATTTTTCGTGCTCTAGCTGCCTGTTGGTTAGGTTCCAGAAATTTTGAGAGTTTATAACTCAAATTTCAAATTGAAAAAAAATTGTAGAGTTAGGCCACATTTCGGGCCACTTCCGGCCATTTTCTGGCATTCACCCAAGAAGAAAAATGAGCTTCCAAATCACGGTGTATTACCTCAGTAGAGTTTAGAGCCAGAATGCTACAGTTTCGGTCACCGGAATTGTGATAAAGCCACCCGCGTGCGGCGCGCGTGGGCGGCGCGTGGCTGTCGCAGAGGTCACATTTTATGATTGGAATGGTTAAATGTGTTGTAAAGAGGGCGTAGGAATTTGGGATTTCAATTTGGATGATCGTATGGAACCCGAACAAATTTTCTGAGTTCTAGAAATTTGAGGTTTGATGTGTTTGGACGTTAAATGGGAGAACCAATTTCACTTATGTTGTTCCTGATATTCCTAGATTCGTATAGAGATAACGGATCGTAAAATTAAAGCCCCAATGTTTGGATTGGACAATGATTTAAAGTTTTATGTTTTCGTAATCATCGATTATTAAGTTTTGACCGTTCTGTTGACCGAATGTATTCTAGACCTTTCCAGCATTTGAAACTCTTAGTTGGACCCTAGGAGTGTCTCGATTCCTCGTGCGTACTGGGAATCCCGGGAAATTAGGATTTTGTTTTAAAGTCTTATTTTGAAGAGTTGGATTTTAATATCTAATCTTCCTATTGCTAGAAATAGGGTCACCCGACTTGCAATCACAGCGCGTAGGTTCCTCTCAGGGTCACGGCAGCTTTGGGATTACACTACCAGTGGACTTTGTTTTCAATAAATAGCATGGTTTTATCTCGGAATTTGCATGCAGTGAGTTTTTAAGGATTTATTGAAAGTCAATTTGTGCTTTAAAGTGAAACTATTATGTTCGTAAAGTAATTGGTATATTTTTTAGGTTTTTTAACATTCTCAGTATCTTGAGTATCTAAAATTGATATTTGAGAAAATTACTACCTATCTTTGTGGGCTATGTGTGGGAAGTGTAAGGTTGTCTTTGAGTTCTGGAAAATGTCATAAAAACCAATTTGGTGCTATATGCACACTCTGTTTACCCTCCCCTGGATTTAGAATGTGTTTTATAGAAATATGAGTATTTGGAATGTCAGTAGCGGGCATCCTTAACGGGATGTTGACCGTAGACCATTGATTGGGTGGCTGCGCGCGTTGGCAGTTTCACGCGTAAGGGTCTTGATTCTTCGTCGCGTGCTAAGTGAGTTTGGTCCCCATTGACGACTCATCTCTAGCCATATGGACGTTTGAGGGCCGCGTAAGTGTCAGCTAGTCAAACAATACCAGTTGAGAATGTTTCCCCGGTAAAATTAGGTGTGTCGTATACCTTACTATATCTCTTTATATACTTAGATTTTATACAGCTATACATTTATTCTTGTTTTTCAGCGAGGTTACTTCCCCGCTCGTTAGCAGAGGCACGTGGTTCGAAGAGTTTTTGTTTGAGATTTATATGGAAAGATTTGGATAGGGTGATTTAAATAGTTTCACTAGATTTAGGATTTACCTGGTTTGACAAACTTTTATATATATATATATATGATTATGATGGATTTAAATACATTGGTTTCGTGCATAGTTTCTTGGCCACTGAGCGTTATATTACTTTGGTTTAAATTGGACTAACTTTGTTTTTTCCACTCACAATTTTCTGTTTTGCGCCTCACGCCGTAGTTTGACTGGAACGCGCCGCAGTGCCTTGTTTTGTGCTCTTGTTTTCACGAGCTTCGGCACTTAAGCCTTCTCAGGGCCTCTGTGCTATGTAAAATGGACAAACTTCCTTCCCACTTGTATTTCTTTTAAATTTTGTTAGATGCTCTGTTCTTGCCCAGGTTAGAAATTGGTATTTGGAGGGAGGCCATGGCTTGTAAACGCTATGTTTTGTGTAATGCATCTGGCTATTAGGGTGTAAATAACTGTGTTTTGACGGGGTTGAAATTTTGGGATATGTCCTGTTACAGGGGGACTGCCAAAATTTTGGTAGAAAGTCTTGGTAATTAGTAAGGGGGCCAGGCATCTGTAGGGTGCCGGGATATTTAGACGAGATTTGTCCTTTTTTTCGAGGAAATTCGGGGCGGGTCCTCTTCGAATGGAGACTTGATAAAATTGAGGGTTTAAGCGCCGTATAAAAGGAGGCTCATCTACCCAGAAACACACCATTTAGAGTGCGACCAAGCTTTTGTCAAGCAACTGAAAATTTACTCAAGACACCCAATTCTCTATTTCTATATATCTCTCTCTCTTCCTTAGTCAAAATCCCCTAACTCTCTTTCTCCCCTACTTCTGAACCTTCCTTTCCGTAAGAAATTCAAGCTCTTCTCTCAATTGCTAAACCGTGAAGGCTTACTCCCATGCCAGGCTTCTCAAGACCAAGTCATACTACTGATGTTAAATTGTCTAGTTTGTTGGTGAAAAGGATCCATAGTGTTTTCTAAGGCCACACGAATCTTTCAAACACTCTTAGGGCCTAGTTCTCGACCACACACGTAGCGGCTTTATCTATCTTTTCTTTCCAAAAAAAGCGCCCCAAGCCATTTGTTAGGAGTCTGGAATAAAAGACCCCTAAACTAGCATTAAGTAATTTATCATTTTAGGTATAACATTAGTATGATTTGTTATTTTTATGAAAATGAGGTGTAAATTTATTAGCCATTTTGCCAGTGTGGCCTAGCAGAAAATGGCTTAACTCCTAAGGAAAATTTCATGTTCGAGTTCCCATGATATGACATTTCTGTTGTGTGAGAGAGAACCACCATTCCATTTAGTTTAACAATCACTACTAGTATAAAAAAATAAAAATAAAAACCATAATAGAGTTTTTTTGTTTTTCTTTCAACTCAAGTCTCACTTGATATTTCAAGTGGGAAATGTCCATATATAATCACTCTACAATTTTTATTAAAAATGATCACGTTACAAACTCTCGAAAAGATATAATCACTTGGCACGTGAAATTACCTCAAGTGCCCTCCATATAAAAACATATCTATATGGGAGTTCTTGGCCATCGATGACGACCCAACACTTCTCCCCCTAACTTTCTCCCTGCTCTCATCCTCACGGTTCGCCCTTCCTATGTCGCCGCTTCTATCCATCGACCACCACCACTCTCTTTCTCCCTCTGTTCACAAAAACCTAGCCGACTCTCTCCTTCTCTCTCTAGTCCATGTTAGGGTTTTGTTCAGGGGGTTCTCGAAGGTGAAAGAGAGGGTTTCTTGTTAATGCTTCTCCCTTTGAACAATCTCTCGGTTCCCTCTCTTTTTCATGTCTTCATTCGACGGTCTTTCCTCTTCTCCTCCGCTCCTTGAGGGCCTTAAAAAACCCTAATTGAGTTCGATTCCGAACTTATTTCACATACTTTCTCCTCATTAATCTCTTCGCAGACAAATATTTCCTGCTTTTCTTACGTGTTCCTGGATTTCACTTATTCGTTCCTGTTCCAAAGGATGATACTAAGGTGGGTTTTGTATTTCTTATTAACTAGTTTGTGTTTTTGTATGGTTTTCATTTGAGAGTATGATTTCACTAACGTGTGACCAATTTTGTGAAGTTTAGTAATTAGAGAGATTGGAAATTTCTGTATTTTAACTGTGAATTCTTCATGCTTGGATGAAACTTCTTACTGGTCTATTGATTTGTTTAACTACGAAGTGGTGTTTTTTGTGGTGTTTCTGTGATTTGCATTCAGTTCTGGGGCAAAGGAGTGATTTAGGTGTGGTTTGTATTATTGACTAGTTTGTCTTTTTGGATGGGTTTAGTCGAGAAGGATAATCTCACTAACCTCTGACTCCATCTTGTGAAGTTAACATGATTAGAGAGATTGGCAATTTCTGTGTTTTACTCGTGAATTACTTCATGTTGGATGAAATTTCTATTCGTCTGATTGATTTCCTTTCTATGGCGATGAAGTGCCTAATTTGGTATTTGTCATCTAGGATTGGCTCGTTTGTGCTGCGTGTTTTTCAATTTTGCCATTTGTCATCTAGAATTGCTATTTGCAAATAACAAAATTTATATAGATTTGATCTAGAAAATAGGAAGCTACCTTGCCTGATGCTTGTCTCTTTCTTCCCGCTAAATCACTTAACTACTATGTTGTCCATTTGAATTTGATTTCATTAGGTTGGCATCTAACATACGGTGCAGTTGCAGAGGTTCCGTCTTTCTCTGTATTTGACATGCCTAGTGGTTCAAGTTCAAAGAACAAAGATGCAAGTGTTCTTACAGACTGGGTAGGCCTTTTAGCCTCCCCATGTTTGAAGGCGTTCTTAAAAATTTTACTCCGGATGTACCAACTAGCCTTTAGCCTCATGTTTTGTTTAATTTTCTCTATTTTCTATATATGTTTGTGAGTATTTTTTGTTCTGGGTTCCAAGTTTTTAATTTGCTATGATTTTTCTAGATATGTGTTTGGTTTTTGGGATTTTGATTCTTCCCTTTTTTTTTTTTTTTGGGGTGGGGGGATTGGTGCAAGTTTGGGAAGTTTGGTCTTGTTTCACAGGGCTGATTTTGGCATGAGTTGGGCCTGTATTTTCAGAACTAGGATTGTGGTTTAGGTTTTTTAAGAATGGATTTAAGCTTGTGGTTGTTGATTCCTTTTTCAAGAAATTAACAATTTAGCTTGCCATGGTTGCCGGAGAAACAAATGCTGAGCCTGGGGGATCAGGGGTGAACTTCATTGGCCATCTACAAATGCTAAGCTTGCTGGGTTTTCTCAGTTTTTCTTCTTTACAAGCTTGATAAATTTCATTTTTAGGTGTTTGATATTATGAGGAAAATTTATGATTTTTTGGTTATAAAACATAGGATTTTAACAATCTGACAAAGTGGAGCCTGTTTTTCTTGACTAGAACCCGTCCCAAGTAGATAGAAGTTGTTTTTGTGGACAAGCATGGGTTGGAGCCTTCACTTTTTAAGACATAGTTCTTTCTTTTTCTTTAGTTTCCCAGCTGTAGTGGTCGGTCTTATTTGTACAAGCCAAACTTTGATTATGATTTATCGTTACCTAGAAATATCTATGGTATTCTTCTACGTCATTTCATAGTTACTTAGTAGTTTCACTACATCCAGGCACCTTGGAGTGGAAGCCAGTCCTCTGAAGACACTTCTGCTGCCAGCACCGGATTCTCTTTGAATTCTTAAATGACTTATGCTATATCAAATGTCAGGCATCCAAACCTTGTTGAGTTCATTGGGTTCTTGTGTTCAGGAGCTGAATTCTAGGCCTTATATTTGTATTAGCACAGCCATGTAATTATTTAGTCCTTGTTGAATGAAATTGAGCACTATTATTTAAAATCCCCATTGTTGAGGAAAAATTACTATAAAATCTTTATTTTTTGGTGTAGGGGTGTAGAATGACGAATTCGAGGAGCGTCTTGTTCTTTTTTAAAGAATCACGTTATATACATTCTGCAATTGTCATATATATTGCCTGGTATTCCATGGTCCTATATATTTCTTCTATATACCCTCGTATTGCTTGTTTCGTCAATTTTAAGAGAATTTGCAGATTTAAAACAAGAGAGAAAAGGAAGCTGAAGGTTTTTATTTGTACCTTTATTGTATTTTGCTCTTCTCTTAAACCAACAAAATCCTTGTAATAATAATTAGATTCTAGGTTGAGAATCAAGAGCTGGTTGAAGGGCTTCCTAGTCTCCTCGTTTGCATAGTCAAAAGGTAAAATCATTTGCATTGCTCACATAGATTAATCCATATTCACTTGGATTGATCAAACGTACATTCTGTACATGCTGTCTTGTTTTCATTGTATAATACTTTCTATGAAAGTATTAATCCATTCTACGTCAAGTGTTTAAAGCTTTGTTAGATTCCTTTATTGCATTGATATTTCTTATTTGACCAAAGCATGGGGTTTAGTATATTTTATTGACTATCTTTACAAAATATTAAACCCATTCTTTCTAAGACTTCTTGTTTTTATATTTATATTTGTTGAAAGTCTTCTCTTTGCATGCCTTATCTTGTGAGAATGTCACTTTATGTCTTGCATGTGTGTTGCCGTTCCCGCTTTTCCTTAGCATCTTCTTGCTATATTTAATATCTTGCTTTAAACATTGGCATGTGAATTGAATATTTTTTTTTAGACATTCATGTAAGAAAACATTCTCCTAGTAGAAGTACCCACTTGCTCCAGCTATAAAACCTATGGCCTACTTTCTTCCTCTTCTTTCCAAAAAGCGACCAACATGTGAGAGTAATTCACTTACTCTCAAACGGTTTTGTTTTGTAAGCTTCAAAGCAATTCATTTGTTTATTAGCTTTAAACCCATACCCCTTGATTGTTGTCTTCTTGTCTACCCCTTCTCCAAGGGACGGGTTTCAAGCTCCTTTTTTGATTTTCAACTTCAGGCCTTGATTCAAGGCGACTCCTGGCAGAACTGCTTAGAACATTATCCTTGTGGGCTGAGCAGTCCTCTTTATGCGGTGCTTCCAATTAATGAGTTTTCCTCCTTTCTTAAACTCTGTCTTCCCCATGGGCTGCTTCTCTTTTATTCCCAACGGTTATATGAGCTTTAGTTTAACTTTGTTTAATCTTTCATTGTGCTCATTGTATGGGAACTCATTCAACGTCTTTTCTCTCCTCGAGCAATCCAATAGTTGTTTTGAGTCTTCTCCTTCCATCCTTGTCTACTGCTATTTTTAGTCTCTATACTCAGTCCCTTTAAAACACAGAGTGAAGCTCATTCATTTTAAAGTTCTTTATCTCACCTTCTCCTTACCCAACAGATAGTTTCAAGAATTTTTGAAAAAAAACTCTTATGTGCCTCTGAGCATTTCAAGAACCTATTTAATTTCTTTCAGCCACTTCTGAACACTTGAGGGCTATGTGGATGATTCCTACACATAAACACTTCCCCAAGTTGATTTATTCTCCTTACGGGTTGAATGTTTCTCATTGCGAGTTCATTTTTATTTGTTCTACTACTATATGTTACTTGTGAGTATATGATTGATTGTATACATATAGCTTTCTCCAAGTAAACACTTACAAGATTTCGGTTGAACATTGTTTTGTTTCTTTGTTGTTTTGTTGAATTAAACTATATGCTTCAAGTTCATTACTTCTAGATCAATCATCACAACATTTATTTCATTTGTCTAAGCTCAATCATACTTTGTGATTGAGATAGATAGAATCTTAAAACTGCATAAACTCACTTCATACATCAAACTACATGCAACTTAGCTTGGTGCTCTAAGAAGATTTGCTGCTAAGAAACAAAGAAATGGTGCTTGGTGTGAGGTGATTGAAGCTACCACTATAGGTGATAGAATTAGAGCTAAGTCTTCCTTCATTCCTTGTATTTCTTATTGGTGGATTGGATCTCTCCTAGCTTGGTGCTCCAGTTTTCCCACTTAGGGTTTTCTTGGGTTAACAAATCTTTGTGTATGTTTATCTCTTGCTATTATTGTCATTGTTGCACTTAGCATTTTGTCCAGAAATTAAGAGTTCTGTTTGTAATGAATCATGTCTGTATTAATCAGTTTGCGGCTATTCATTTGACTGAGCTTAAAAATTTAATTTGGTAGGTCTTTGACCTCTCACCTACTCGCCCCTCTGTAGGCTTTTAGAGCTTAGGGCCTGGTTTTAGGAAGCCAAGTGGATATATCGTCTATATTGCTGATGTATTGCCCTCGTATCACTTTGTTTCAGTCTTTGGAGAAAGAAATTATATAGGTGGGAGTATTTAGTTTTTGTGCCCTTTTATTACCCTACGTATTCCGTTATCCTACGTATTACCCATTATATTGTGCTTATTATTGCGGGCTGGAACGCAGTACAATGGCAATTAGACTAGTTTATTCCCAACTTCCCAGACTTTAAGTTTATTTTGATATTGACTTGAAAAAATAGTATTAGAGAAGCAATACATGGCAATACATGGCAATACATTGGCAATACATGGCAATATATGGGTAATACACCTGCCTATATCTTCGCAATATATTCAATACACGTGGCAATATATTCCCTTCTCCCGGGCAATACATTGGCCTATATACATGTGCAATAATACATTGGGCAATACATGGTTTGAAACAATAAAGCTCAATGAAACCAGCATGTTGATTAACAAGGGACTATTACTGTAAAAAACATCTCCAAAGCAGTTTAATTCGGACGTCTTTCCTGTTAACCATTCCTCGTTTTTCAGAACCATTGCCGCTAGGAATTCATAGCTTCTTTACCCGCTTTCAAACCAAAAGAAAACCTACAAAATAAAATGGAAAGTACATAAAGTTCCAAGAGATCAATTTCTATCAACTATGATGTCTATATTCTATAGAGGGCACAACCACTGACTTTTATGTTAGCTCTGGATTATATGAAAATGAAACAAGCTTGACAACACGTTAGTGTAATGCCCATATATCAACTTTGTATTAAAAAAATAGTTCACCATTCACCCATATTCTTCTCTGTGTCATTGCACATTAACCCGACTGTTTTTGAAGTGATGAAATATAGTAGCATTACTTAGGAATTTCTTGGTTTTTGATCAGAGAACTACTTCATACTAACACACCATGAATGAAAATACTTAAGATTCTTCACACCCTTCTAGTGCACTCTCAATGAATTCGAATACAAGTCTTAATTAACTTCTATGGTGTATAAAGTGAGCTACAAAACCTATTTCAAAATTTAAAACATAATGAACTACATAAAAAATTGTCCTTTTACTCTCACATCCCAAATTATTTGCTCGTGAAATTTTTTCCAAAAACTGTATTTCCCCTCACTTTCAAACAAACAGGATTAGAAGCCAAACCCCTAAAAATCAAAATTGAAGCAAAAGCTAACATAACTAACCTATTTCTATGCTAGAGAAAATCAGAGTTGATTTTTATTTTTTGTGTTATTTTCGAGCAAATGACTCCTGGGTATTGAAGAATGGGAAAAATAGCTTAGAATCAAAATTCCCCACAAAACAAAGTGACAAAGGATTAGAAAGAGCACCTGGTGGCAATGGGTATGGCCGGGTTGTTGTTGATGCTTCCTTTTCTATTCCTTCTGTTAATCCTTTATGTAGGCTTTTGGAGGGTGGGCATGGTCTCCCCCTGAAGTAAGGTCCTGGTCCCAGATGGACAATGTAATTTGCACCCCTAATCCCTGACCCAGATTTCATGTAAAAGACGTTCTACACATCCAGATTTCATGCAACTCTAGCCACACGCTAACAGGCCTAAATGACCCAACACATAGCCTACTTGATAGACTAAACCACGGTAGGGGGTTTTAGCAAGCAAAAAAAAAAACAATTCTCACAAATTCTAGATTTTCAATTTATATAAAAATAAAAAAAACACAAGACTAAATGTTAAAGGTGAGAGAATCTTTCTATTGAATTGAATTTATCTAGATTAGTGCTAAAACATCCAGCTATGTTGACCCCAATGCCACAAAAATAATAAAAGGCTCCATTTTTGTAGTCATCTAAGATATATGCTTATTTATGGGTTTATGCTGCAGAGACTGAGTTGGAGCTCTAAAAGGTTACAGATTTTTCAAGATATGCTTGAATACCAAAACAAAACCAACACAATCAAACTACATAGGCAGCTTACCAAAATTTAAAAAAACCAAACGAGCACATATATATAACAAATCATAGCACTTTTAAAATTTGGAACCCACAACAAACAATATTCACTACATACATAACAAAATTCAATCACATACACGACCTATTTGCATCCATATCAGTTTTGATAAGGCAAATGCACATTTTCTAATTCAAAATTCATACACTTCATATAAAGAATTTCAGTACAAAACATACCAAGCATGTTACAGAATCACTATATCATATATTAACAAAACCCACATGATTCAACTAAAATAATACAAGCATACCTCAACCAGTAGAACACTAGAAACCTACACCACAAAAGAGAAAGAAGACTAACCTCTGTAGCTGTGTCATTTGAGCCAAACCATAACCCCCTTATCCTCCTTGTTGTCGGGTTCCATCTGAGAGTGAGAATGTCAAAGGCACCTTCATTTCTAGCATCAAGAAAGATCTGAGAGTAACTTTCCAATACCTCGTTAGTCAGGGAAGAGAAAAATTCACTCCCTTCGCAAAGCCCGAAAAAACACTATAAACGAAATCATATTTTTGTCAACACTGAAGAGTCTATCCGCCCACTCAACTCCCATATAGAACACCACAATTAAGCAATTAAGCAACACTCCATAAGCATGTATATGTATATATATATATATATATATAGAGAGAGAGAGAAAGAGAGAGAGAGAGAGAGAGAAGTAGAGAAAAAAATTGGAGCCCATAAATGCCCAACAGCGAGTCCATAACTTAGAGAAGGCAGACAGAGGGCCATGGAGGAGGCCCGCACTGTACGGGTTTGAAGAATTAGGTTAGAGGTTTGGTTGAATAGGTATTATGACTTATGTTAGTTTGTCCGTAGCAACTTTGTGAGATTCCCTACGTCGTCGCCATGGCCATTACTCTCTTTGTTTCTATAAGTCAGTGGGCTCAGTAAAAGATTTGGGCGAGTGCCAAGAAGAGGAGAAGAGCTGGGAGAAATTGGGCTTAAAATGAATTTTTGAGGGATAAAGGGTCAATATAGATATATTTATATGGAGGGCAATTGGGTACTTCCATGCTTACAAGTGAGTATTTTTTATTGAAATTTATAATGTGATTATTTTTTATTAAGGTTTATCTTTAGTGACTATGTATGTCAATTTCCCTATTTATTTTCCATAGCGCATTCTGTACACAGGCACATGGACCAAAAACAGGTTGTCGAGAACTTGGGAAAGAACAAATAGAAGCCTCTTTGGTGAAGACGTCGGAGCTAACAGAAATCCTTTCTTTTCTAGCTTTTTCCCACATTTTCCTAATTTCACAACGGTGATGGTTTCTTCAACTATTTTCTTCTAAGTGGTATAAATGGATTTTATAAAATGAAACTAATAGAATTTTGATTTTTTGAAAGAAATTTGAAAATCATAATGTTGCAACAAATAACACTCTGAAAACCTATATTGTCATGACCAACGAGTCTAAGCTAGTTAAGAGGAGGTTGCTTTGCAGACACCTGGTCTTATGTTTGACCATGACACCTTGATAGTGTGTAGTGAAACTCCTCTAGCTCCACTTGTAGTTGATACTATTGCTTTTGTATTATAAAAAAATACTCAAACAAAATATTTCTGGGCAGCCCATGTCTTTTTCTTCAAGAGCAAGCAAGAAGTTAACATGTCATAATTTCTAGGGACCAGGTCATACTTACCAACAATATAGAAGGTTTCATAAAGAATACAAGAAAACAGCACCTGGCAAAATTCCTAGGTGAAAGTTAAGCATAAAAGGCTAGCAAAGTAGCTCAAATTAACAGCAAAAATGGCAGAAGTGAAGCTCTTTAGGACATGGTCGGAGTCCTTTGCTTTGAGAGTTTGGGCACTGAAACTCAAAGGTGTCCCATATGGAACAATCTATGAAGATCTTTCAACCAAAGCCCTTTGCTTCTCCAGTATAACCCTATTCATAAAGAGTTCCAGTGCTTGTGCACAATGGAAAACCAATTGTTGTGTGCGTTTGTAGTTCTTGAGTACATCGATGAAACTTGGGAAGGAAAAACCCTTGCTGCCTGAAGATCCCTCTTAGAGCCGCCGCACGCTTTGGCCAAGTTTGGTGATGAAAAGGTAACCTAAAACCACTCTTTAAGTAATGAATATTTTGATTCGCCTGTGAAACTTAAATATGGCACAATGATTTTGTACAAGATACTCAGCAAATTTTCAAATTAAGTTTCACACACTTGACTAAGTTTTTCTAGGCAAAAAATAAAAGTATATGTAATGTAAGTATATTATGCAGATGATATATGTGGCATAGTTGAACAATTGAAAGAAAGTTAGTCAATAAAATATTTTCATTGTTTGATTGTTTGGTTTGGTTTGTGATTTGCCATGAAGGTTTTGCCATCTATTTGGGAGTTCGTTACCAATGAGGGGCAAGAGCAAGAGGAAGCTATTGTAAAAGCCAATGAGAGCCTGAAGTACTTGGAAGTAGATCTAAAGGGAAAGAAATTCTTTTGGGAGGAGAAGAGTGGATTTGTAGATATTGCACTTGGATGGCTTGCACACTATGAGAGTAGTGTTTGAAGACGTAACCGGAATCAAAATTGTTAACAAAGAAGAGTTTCCATTGCTATCAGCATGGAAATTGAGTTTTGCAGATGCTCCTATAATCAAAGATAATTGGCCATCTAGGGACAAACTTGTTGCCAAATTTCAGGCTATTCGGGAGGATCACCTTTTGAAAAAAGCACCGAATGATGGCTTGCGACCATTTTCAGTGAAATGGAAACGAAAAAGGGAAGAGTTAGATACTGGTCTTACTATCGAGAAATTACAGAGAGATCATGGATTTTAGCAAAATGTCCTAATGCCATTATGGTGATGACTTCTTAAACTTTTTTTCTCTCAAGTGCTATACATAAATTTATAAAAAAATGAAACTAGATACAATTTGATTCTTTCGAAAGAAAATTGAAATTCATAATGTTGTAAAATAACACAACTACTTGCATTGTGATGGTCAATGGGTCTAGCCCAGGAAAAAGGACATTGACTTGTGAACACCTTGTCTCAGCAAACGAACAAAAATTTTCACGGGAAACGATTGCATGGACTATTTTTAAGCACACATACTAACCTTGAGGACCATGAATGACACAAAAATATAAGAATAAATATGCATTTACTCTTAATAGTTTGGTAAACCCTAAGGAAGTTTTGTGATGTTAAGCCTTAAGTAATTTATCATTTTAGGTATAACATTAGTATGATTTGTTATTTTTATGAAAATGAAGTGTAAATTTGATTAGCCATTCTTGCCAATGTGGCCTAGTGGAAAACGGCTTAAAAGTGCATTTCTACCCATTTGTCATGGTAAAAGTCAAGGGAATGTAAGGGCTGTTACTATTAGCATGAGATTGTCCTGCCTTAAAATAAAATTGTTGCTTTTACCCATTGTCATGGCAACCCTAAGGGCAAACCATTCATAAATATGTGGAGAGGATTTGTATAGAATTTTGGTGTGGGAAGTGAAGAATATGGCTAGGTATTTATTTTTAAAAAATCAAATGAAATTTTTGTAATTTTGTTTCAATTTTTTTTGTATTTGATTAACTCATTTGAAGTGAGCATTAACTCACCTTCCTTCCGGCCTAAAATTGCCCTAAGGTTGGTGAAGCCCTTGCTCTTCCCTTCAAGACTTGGGCTTTTGAAAGCTGAATTGGAGCCCCTTCCTTGGCTCCGGCCTCCAATGGAATTTACTCTAACTTGTAGATGAAATGTCTCAAATTTGAACCTTCTTGCATTGACATCTTTGTTGTGTGGGGGAACGACCTCTCAGTTACTTTAACGACTACTAGTTTTAAAAATTAAATTCAAAATCAAATTAGGGTTTTTTTGTTTTTGTTTTCTTTTCCACTTAGTCTCACTTGACATCACTTTTTCCAAAGCGCATCTCTATTACTGGCGCATGGACCAAAACAGCTGTCCAGACTGGGAAAGAGAACAATTACAAGCCCTTTTGGTGACATGACATCAGGAGGTTACTTAAGAACCCAATCATCATTTCACTTCATACAGAAACCCTTTCTTTCTTCCCACTAATTTTCCCCCATATTTTTCCTAATTTCACAACGGTGATGGTTTCTTAAACTATTCTTATCTCAAGTGCTCTAGAATGAATTTATGTAAAATGAACTGATAAGAATTCTGATTCTTTTCAAAGAAACTTGAAATCAATAATGTTCCTAAATAACACTACTAAAACCTCTGACCGTAATGGCCAATGAGTCTAAGGAGTGAAAAAGGACTTTACCCTGAGAAACTGGTCGTTTCAAAAACCCTGCCATGACACCTTGATCGCGTGTGAGAAACTCCTATTTTTTTGTAGTTCAACTATCGCTTATATAAGAAGGTAATCACATTGTGATTAGCAAAATATTAGGGCAGCCCATGTCTTTTTTTCTTTCTGAGAGCATGCAAGTAGTTAACATGTCATAATTTTTAGGGACCAAGTCATACTTAAAAATATAGGTTTCATAAAGAATTACAGTAAAGCTTTAGGACACCTTGGCAAAATTCCAAGGTGAAAAGTTAAGCATAAAAGGCTAGGATTCATAGCTCAAATCAACAGCAAAAATGGCAGAAGTTAGCTCTTGGACATGGTCAAGCCCTTTTGCCTTGAGACAGTTTGGGCACTGAAACTCAAAGGTGTCCATATGTACAATCTATGAAGATCTTTCAAACAAAAGCCCTTTGCTTCTCAAGAGAAACCCTACCTCATAAAAAGGTTCCAGTGCTTGTGCACAATGGAAAACCAATTGTTGAGTCTTTTGTAGTTCTTGAATACATTGATGAAACTTGGAAGGAAAATCCCTTGCTGCCTGAAGATCCTCTTAGAAACCGCTGTACGCTTTTGGGCCAAATTTGGTGATGTCAAGGTAAACTAAAATCACTCTTTCATAATCAGATATCTTGTAAAACTTAAATATGGCACAGTAATTTTATTACTAGTCTCTGCAGATTTTCATATTAGTTTCACACACACTTGACTAAGTTTTTTTAGGCAAAAAATAAAAGTAAATATAACAGAAGTGTATTATGTAGATGATATATGTGGCATCTCATTTGAAGCTAATTCAAAAGAAAGTTGGTCAACAAAATATTTTTTCATTGTTTTTTATTGTTTGGTTTGGTTTGTGATTTGGCATGAAGGTTTTGCCATCTATTTGGGAGTCATTTACCAATGATGGGAAAGAGCAAGAGGAAGCTATTGTAAAAGCCAAGGAGAACTTGAAGTACTTGGAAGAAGAGTTAAAGGGAAAAGAAATTCTTTGGGAGAGAAGCTTGGATTTGTAGATATTGCACTGGATGGCTCGCACACTATGAGAGTAGTGTGTTGGAGACATAACCGGAATGAAATTGTTAACAAGAGGAACAGTTTCCATTGCTATCAGCATGGAATTTGACTTTTACAGATGCTCCTATAATCAAAGATAATTGGCCATCTAGAGACAAACTTGTTGCCAAACTTCAGGCTATTCAAGGTAGGATCACCCTTTTGAAAAAAGCACCAAAAATGAGATGGCTTGCGACCATTTCATGAATGGAAACGAGCAGAAGAGTTAGACACTGGTCTTACTATCAAGAATTAAGATAGAGGATCATGGATTTTAGTAAATAAGAAATCTGAATGAGAGTGTGTTTAAGAGTTATTTTTTATCAGCCAAAGGCACTTCTTCTTATTGTGAATGGTTTGGTTGAACTCTTTAATAGTGTTTTTCTTCTCTCTCTTTTTAAGGCTATGAAGACACTTCTGGTATTTTCTTGCAGATGATCAAATAAAATGTTTTATGTGTTTCTACTTTGTACGCTATTAGCATAAGTGTTAATGAGTGAAAGAGGGTACCAAAAAATTCCTAAATTAGAGCCTAGAATAACTTCTATTAAGCAATTTGCAAACAAGTACAGGGAAGGAGAAACAGGGAGAACCTAGGTGACTTTTAAATAAAAACAGGAACAAATAATCTACTAACTCAAATGGCTAGAGTGTGGAGAAATAATCATGTGCCCGTGTAATTGCAAATATGGAAGCAAAAACTCCATGGGATTCAGATAACACATACCTTGGCTGCTTCATTCCATAACTTCTTTGAAGCCACAATACTGTAAAATTCTAGCTCTGCTTTTTGTTTCTCCTTGCAGTCTACAATCCTATATAAAATGTAAAAGCCTACTGTCACAATTTACGAATTTCTCAAACAGCCAATATTGAAACTTTAGCCTATGCCCACGGAAAATTAACTGAAAGAAACATATATTGGGTTTTTACATCTTATTGTGAACATTAACTCGGTTATATAGTAAAAGTGGAGATACCAAAGTGTAAGGGATTATCTAAGGGTCATAGTAACAGAGGTATTTTATCAAACACCTAACAGGCAAGATTTTGACATGCATTTGATTCGAAAAAAGTACTCTGAGTTCTAGCTTTTACTCACACCTGGAAGATCAACGATTACGCCCACGAACCGTCGAAGCCTATAAATGCAATGCTCATTGTTCTGGTAGCTTATAAACCCTCTGCAACTGCATTCAACACCATGGAGAAGGCAGGTACGAAAAAATTTGGACCATTTCTCGATTTATGCGTGTCATCCTTGCGCAGGTGCCATGCTAATCTTCTCTGTATCGTTCCATTTTTATCGGATGTCTTCGAAGGGACGAGCTTTGTTGTTAAACGACGGTATATAAAGCTTTCATGCATTCAGGTGTTTTCCAACGTGGGACTTATTATGCATTCTCCCTTTTGATAGTCAAGCCGCTTCCCTGTCAACACTCAGGTTTTCCTCCTTCTCGAAACGAATATTTAATATAAACAATAAAAATAAAATAATTGCTGCCTGTCAACTATTGTTTTCCAGGAGATTTTTTTTTTGAAAACTGAAAAACATTATCAACTTATTGTGTGGGGATCTTGACTTGGAACAGAGCCGAAAGTCCCACCACCATGCCAATTTATTAAATTCTTTATTATTCTCATTTATATTATTTTATTTGTTTTTTGAGGCAGAAGTAGGGTACTCACTTGATGGTTGATTTTCCAAAGCGCATCTGTATCACTCCACTTGAGACCAAAAAACAGGGCGTCCGACAGGGAAAGAGAAGAAAGAGAAGCCTCTTTTGGTTCCATGACATCAGAGCTTACACAAGAACCCTTTCTTTTTCTCTAGACACTCTTTCCCTATATTTTTCCTAATTTCACAACGGTGATGGTTTCTTAAAACTTTTCTTCTCTCAACTCAAGTGCTGTCAAATTTATATAAAATGAAACTATATAATTTTGATTCCATAGTGATAATACATGTCATATTATTAGGGACCAAGTCATATTTACCAAAATAGAAGGTTTCATCAATAAATACAAGAAAGCCCTAGGAGACCTCGCAAAAATCCATAGTGAAAGTCAAGCATAAAAGGCTAGGATATCATAGCTCAAATGAACAGCAAAATGGCAGAAGTGAAGCTCTTTAGGACATGGTGAAGCCCTTTTGCTTTGAGAAATAGTTTGGGCACTGAAACTCAAAGGTGTCCCATATGAAACAAATCTATGGAAGATCTTTCTAACAAAAGCCCTTTGCTTCTCCAGTGTAACCCTATTCATAAGAAGGTTCCAGTGCTTGTGCACAATGGAAAACCAATTGTTGAGTCTTTTGTCGTTCTTGAATACATTGATGAAACTTGGAGGAAAACCCCTTGCTGCCTGAAGATCCTCTTGAGAGAGCCGCCGCACCCTTTTGGCCCAAATTCGTGATGAGAAGGTAACCGAAAACTCATTTTTCATAATCAGATATTTCCATGCTTGTAAAATTTAAATATGGCACAATAATTTTTGTACTAGTTACTCTGCAAATTTTCATATTAAGTTTCACACTTGACTAAGTTTTTCTAGGCAAAAAATAAAAGTAAAATATAATGGAAGTGTATTATGTAGATGATATATGTGGCATCCCATTTGAAGCTAATTCAAAAAGAAAGTTAGTCAATAAAATATTTTTCGTTGTTTGATTGTTTGGTTGAGTTTGTTTGTGAGTTGCCATGAAGGTTTTGCCATTTCCTCAGACCATTTGGGAGTCATTTACCAATGTAGGGAAAGAGCAAGAGGAACATATCGTAAAAGCCAAGGAGTTTTTGAAGTACTTGGAAGAAGAGCTAAAAGGAAAGAAATTTTTTTTGGGAGAGAAGCTTTGGATTTGAGATATTGCACTTGATATTTTACATCATGTGAGTGTGTTTGAAGACGTAGCCGGAATGAAATTGTTAAGACGAAGAAGAATTTCCATTGCTATCAGCATGGAAATTGACTTTTGCAGATGCTCTTATAATCAAAGATAATTGGCCGTCTGAGAGACAATTCGTTGCCAAATTTCAGGCTACCCGTAGAGGATGAACTTTTGAAAAAAGCACCAAAATGAGATGGCTTGTGACTATTGCATGAATGGAAACGAGGGGAAGAGTTAGATATACTTGGTCTTACTATCAAGAATTACAGAGAGGATCATGGATTTAGTTAAATAAGAAATCTAAATGAGAGTGTGTTCAAAAGTATTTTGTATCATGCCAAGGCACTTCTTATTGTGTATGGTTTGGTTGACCATCTAAAAGTGTTTTTCTTCTCTCTTTTTTCGGGTTAAATGGCAAGTAGTGTGGAGAAATAATCATGTGATTCGCATGCAGAAATGGAAGTTTTAACTGAATGGGATTCATACAATGCATAACTTCTCTGCTGCATTCCATACTGTAAATCTTAGCTCTGCAGTTTGTTTTATCCTTGCAGTCTACGATCCTAAATCCAAATGTAAATGGCTACCGTTATGATTTCAACGAACGTCCTCAAACAACCAAGATTGAAAATTCTAAACCAGAATGCCCACAGAAACTAACTGGGAAAGGAAAAAAAAAACATATGTTGGGGTTCTACATCCTATATTGTGAACCAAAGTGTAAGGGATAAGCTTAGATCACTGCAAGTACATAGTTACCAATTTTGTAAGGATCATAGTAACAGAGTCATTTTTTCAAACAGCTAGTATGCAAGATTTTGACATGCATTTGATACATTAATTCTTAGCTTTAATTCACACCTGGAAGATCAATGATTGGAGTCCACGAACCGTCAAAGCCTATAAATGCAAATCGACTAGTTCCGGTAGCTAAACCCTCTGCAACTGTATTTGAGCACCATGGAGCGATGGAGAAGGCAGGAAAAAAAATATCGGAAAGGGGCAAAAAAAATTTGGACCATTTCTCGATTTTATGCGTGTGATCTTGCCAGGGCCATGCTAATCTCCTCTGTATCGTTCCAATTTTATCGGATGTCCCCGAAGGGACGAGCTTTGCTGTTAAACGACCATATATAAGCTTTCATGGTAGAGGGGTATTCCAATGTGGGACTTATTATGCAACCTTCGTTTTAATAGTCAAGCCGCTTCTACCTCTTGTCGGGCCCCATCCAATGTCTAACACACAGCGATTTGAATTACAACCCCACTTAACTTATGTGTAAAAAGGTTCATAATTTTACGTTCTAAACATCTTTAAGATTTCTCATTAACATTGGCCTCAGATTTGGACAATTTTTCAAGGTACAAAATCTCCAATCCTTTGGCATCTAATGTTAACACTGGGTTTCATTCCTTCCTTTCCGAAACAAAATTTAATATAAACACTTATGGATACAAATTCCTCTTAAAAAGAGTTAAATATTTTTTTTCAGCCAATGAGAAAAAAAATTAGTCAAATTGGTCATTGTGTTTTCTAAAGTTGACAATCTATTGGTATTGTGTTTTTTTGTTAAGTGTAGTTTTTATTTTTTTTTTTTTAAGAAGCACTTTAGTCTTCTTCCCTAACCAATGAATTAGGTTATATTGTGCTATTAGGGTTTAACAAATTGGGAGAAACCTTGGTTGAAATTGGAAATTGTGAGGCATAAAGAAAAAAAAAACCAAATTAAAATGAAATCAACAAATTACCAATATATTTTGGTGCTCTATCACCTTGGTTACATCTCCTTGCCATCTGAAATCACAATAAGGTACTCACTAATATCGATTTCATGCTTCAATATAAAATCCAATCGTTGACCTTATGCCTCACAATTTTGATTTAACCCCAAGATTTTTCCCAATTTGTTAAACCTTAATAACACAATATACACTAACTCTTGAGTTAGAGGAAGAAACTTAATGTATTTCCTAAAAAAAAACTATATTAATTGAAGATAACAGAAATCTCTATAAATTGTAAACTTTTGGAAACACACATTGACCAAGTTGAATTTTTTTTTTCTAAACTGGCCAAATTGAGATTGTTGTAAACAAAATTTAATGAAAAAAATGTATTTAACCCTAAAAAAAGCTAGAATGTTCAGGCCCAAAAATCCAGCTGGGCCTAAATGGTCTCAGCCCAGCAACTCTTAACCGAGGTAGAAGCCCAACTGGGGTATACAAGAATTTGTCGTACGCACTTAGTTATGGGCCACATGCCACGCCAAGCAAACACACAACCTGCCAGAAAGGTCAAAAAGCGGAGGTGTAAATGTGCTTGGCTTTGAGTGCTATTTGGCCCGCCATAGCCTATTACAACGCAGTGACCTGAAGACATAACACGCCAAATAGCATGAGTGCGAAGTGAAAAGACCGCTATTCTAACACCAAGCTACGCTACAAAGCTCAAGTATGCCCAAACCATGCGAATGCCTGGGCTTGCCTGAGAAGGTTGTGGTCTGGATCTTACGGACACTCACAAGGCCCATTAAGGGTTCAGGGGATGGAAGTTTAGGGATACTTGGAGTCCCCAAAACTCAAACTCATTTCTTTGAACCCAAACATATGGTCACAAGAGAGAGAAAAGTGGCTAATACCTTCCGGAAAATATCCAAAGTGATTTGTCACACTTAGAGAAACCCCACAACAGCTAAGACCTGACACCTGATTAGAAAAGATAAAGCAAATAAGCTACTTCCAAGCATATTGATAAAACCATGAACTCACTTGACCTGCTGGAAATAAATGCCAATGACCAAACTGCTGGAATTTAACCCATCGCCTTATGAGAAATATACTAAGCATCGTATATTCACAATTATAAAAGCCTCAGAACCAAGTCAAATGACAAGCCATTGCAAAAACCAAAGGAAATTCATATGCGCAGGAGGAATACTGAGAGAAAGTAGGTGGTGCCTCAACCACATGAAGAAGTCACTCAGATAAGAATCTTGGAACCCTAAAAAGCTTTGTGCCTAGGGCTAAAGCAGAACTTCAGCAAAATAAGATTGAATTGAAGAAAGTGAAAGGAAAAGGAGGAGGAGACTTGATAAAATTGAGGGTTCCGCGCCTATAAAAGAGGCTCCTTCTACCCGCAAACACACGATGCAAATCCGAACCAAGCTCTTGTGGAGCAGAAGCTCGAATTTACTGGGAGACTCCCAACTCTATTTCTGTGTCTACTTCCTTAGTCAAAATCCCCTAACTCTTCTCCCCTCTTTGAAACTTCGTTTCCCTAAGAATTCAACTCTTTCTCTCAATTGCTAAACTCATGAAGGCTTAGCTCCATGCCACAATTTCTTAACCCAAGCCATACTCCTGATATGTTACAATTTCTGGTTTGTGGTGAAAGGGATCCAAAGTGTTTTTAAGGTCACACAAATCTTCGAGGAAAGCGCTCTTGGGGCCTGGTTCTCTGACTTGAGGCACAAGGCAACTTTATTTGTCCTTCTTGCGCGGCCAAAGCCCATTCTTTCAGGCTGCTGGAATAAAAGGCCCCTACACTAGCATTAGTAATTTATCATATTCAGGTATAACATTGAGTATGATTTGTTATCTTTATGAAAATGAAGTGTAAATTTAATTAGCTATTTTTGCCAATTGTGGCCCAGCAGAAATGGCTTAACTTGTAAAGGAAAATTTGAGTTTGAATTCCCATGATATGACATTTTTGTTGTGTGAGAGAAATCACCATTCATTAGTTTAGACAATCACTTTCTAGTATAAAAAAAAAAAAAATTTTTCAAAAGCCATAATAGGGTGTTTATTGTTTTCTTTTTTCAACTCAAGTCTCACTTGATACTTAATTTTCCAAAGCGCATCTGTACATAGCCGGCACATGGACCAAAAACAAGACGTCCAGACTAAAGGACAGGACAGAATGAAAAGCCTACTTTGGTGAAGACATAGGAGCTTACAACAGAAACACTTTTCTTCTCTACACTTCCCATATTTGTCCTAATTTCACAACGGTGATGGTCTCTTAAACTATTTCTTCTATCAAGTGGTATAAATAGATTTATATTAAAATGAAACTAATAGATTTTGACTCTTTTGAAAGAAACTTGAAAGTCATAATGTTGGTTGCAAATAACACTACTAAAACCTGTATTGTGATGACCAACGAGTCTAAGTCAGTGAAAAAGGAGCTTGCTTTGTGAGATACTTGCTCTTATATTTGAACCTCCATGACACCTTGATAGTGTGTGTGTGAAAACTCCTCTCCCGTTTGTAGTTTAGACTATCGTTTGTATTATAAAAAAAATACCTGAAAGCAAAA